>CM020508.1:11474014-11569014 GCA_009823395.1 Thamnaconus septentrionalis | reverse complement strand
ATTCGAAAAATACAGTATTTGACCATCAGAAGCAACTTCCTTTTTTTTTTTTTTTAATTGCCACAAAAAAGGTGGGTCATTATCTAATGCGGAACGCTAACATATCATTAATAGAGTAAACTTACACCAATCGTTAGTTTCAATTAAAACTGACCTGTCTAGATGCAAAAATGCTATCAACTAGTTAGGTAACACTAAGCCAGTAAATCATTTCGTACTGCCATATAGGGCTTTTTCCAGCAACTTAACAGCAAACCAGGGGGAGGCTTCACTCGAACTTGATTCCCTGAGCCAAAGGCAAATCTTTGCTGTAATTTATCGTGCAGGTGGAACGCCTCATGTACTGCTTCCAGGAGTCGCTGCCGGACTCCCTTCCGCCCCCTGTGTGTTTCTCCCCACCGAAGGCTCCTCCGATCTCAGCCCCACTCGTTGGAATGTTGACGTTCACGATGCCACAGTCGGAACCCTTCGGTCCCAGCCAGCGGAACACCCGGCCCAGATCTTTGGTGAAGATGCTGCTCGACAGACCCTGCTTGACTTCGTTGTTCCAGGCGAACGCCTCCTCTTCGGTTTTGAACTTGAGGACGTACAGGATGGGGACAAAGGTCTCGGTGTGGACGATGGGAGCATCATGGGCCAGCCCCGTGACGATGGTGGGCTCCACGTAGTTGCCTGGGCGGTCCATCACCTTTCCTCCGCAGACGATGGTTCCGCCCTGCTGCTTGGCCTGCTCTACGGCTGCCAAGTACTGCTCCACGGCTTGTTTGGTGTGCAGGGGCCCATACATGGTGCTGGGATCCCAGGGGTCACCGATGCGCACCTGCTTGTAGGCCTTCATGACCCTCTCCACCACCGCGTCGTGCACGCTCTCGTGGAGCATCAGCCTCCTGGTGGTGGTGCAGCGCTGGCCGGCCGTCCCCACCGACGCGAAAACGGCCGACGGCACCACCAGGTTGAGGTCGGCGTCCTCGAACACGATGATGGCGTTGTTGCCGCCCAACTCCAGCAGCTTGCGGCCAAACCTCTCCTGCACCGTCATGGCCACCATTTTCCCCACGTGGGTGCTGCCGGTGAACGACAGCAGGTCCACGCGCTCGTCCTTCGCCATGGCCGTGCCCACGTCGGCGCCGCCACAGGTCATGGAGCAGATGGCCCCAGGCAGGTTGTTCTGCTCCAGCACCTCGGCCACGATCTTGGTGACTGCCACGCTGGTGAGAGGCGTGGTCGGCGCGCCTTTCCACAGGCAGACGTTGCCACAGGTGAGGGCGATGGCGTTGTTCCAACCGTAGACGGCGACGGGGAAGTTGAAGGCGGTGATGACGCCGACGAGGCCGACCGGGTTCCACTGTTCGATGAGGGCGTGTCCGGGCCTCTCAGAGGGCAGGATGGGTCCACCGATCATTCTGGACAGACCCACGGCGTAGTCGCACACGTCGATGTACTCCTGCACCTCTCCGACTCCCTCCACATAGATCTTGCCCATTTCCAGAGACACCAAACTGCCGAGGACCTTGATCTTCTTCCTCAGCGCGTCTCCGATTTGCCGCACAATTTCTCCTCGTTTGGGAGCCGGAATATCTGCCCACACCTTCCAAGCCTCCCTGGCCTTCTGAACAGTTTCTTCGTACTCAGCCAAAGTGGCCTGGGTCACTCTGGCAATCGGCTCATTGTTGGCAGGGCAGTGGGAAGTTACGACCTCACCGCTGCCTCCCCAGCTCCCATTGTAAACGCCGTGGTTGTCTTCAGAAAGGCCCAGCTCTTTCAGCCAGGAGTATTTGGGCTGGTTGATGAGTAGACCCGACATGGCTGCCGACTGCTGACGGCAGGCAAATGCAAACTTATTTCTCAAGAGGAGCCTGCTGTGCTGGGCAAGGGTCAGAGTCAGGCACCGCTGCATGAGTACTGGAATAAAACCAAGTTTAAAAATTAATTTTCTAAACAATTCTTGGGTTTCACCTGGTGTGCGTACGTGTGTTTGTACGTGTGTGCGTGTCTGTGTGATTTTGAATTAACAACAGAACATTTATATATATATATATATATATATATATATATATATATATATATATATATATATATATATATATATATATATATATATATATATATAGGCAAAATATTTTGTTCATACAAAAAGACAAGGCAAAACATTTTCTCAACTTAAAGTAAAAATCAAATGCATAAACTTCAATACATAATAATAATAATAATAATAATAATAATAATAATAATAATAATAATAAAACAACCTTTAAAAAAAAAAACTTCAGTTCAGTTCATGTCAATACACCATACAGTGAACACGTGCCATGGTGGACGCAAGGTGAACAGCTGTTGACCGAAGAATGCAAGATTATAAATAGAAACTGAACAAACTATTCAACAAGTGCGTTGCAGTCCCACCATTAAAAACGTCTCGCATTTGGATAATTAATATAACTCAAGTTCAGCAAACTTTTGCCGAACGTGGGCGGCAGGTGTGTCAGGGGCGCTTGCGCAACAAAAATTCTTATTTGGGACGACCACAAGTCCAACGCCACGTGAAGCATTTAAGATTTTAACACGAAACCAACATCAAATGAGAAACACTCGATGTAAATCTTTAATATAAACCAGTGCAAATATTAAACAAACGAGCATGGACCTTTTGCCATCAAGACCGCGAAACAACTCAAACTGCATGATATATAATCGCCAAGAAATTCTTCAGTCTGCGACCGTGACCCAAGGTCTCATAGGATACATTCGCGGACATGAACTTAATGTTATGACAGTCACATCTACCATATGGCAACGCATATTCACAATAATGCGAAGTAGGTTCGTATCACTTATCACAAGTTTTCTTTTCTACTCACGTTGATATCAAGTTCACAAGCCACGTCGTTTTGCTGCTGCGCGTCGCAGTACAGGGTCTCCCAATATATGCGTCACAGCCAGAACCGGAAGTACAGATGCTGTGCGGCGTTGTGATTGGACGGCTGTGAGCACACAGTGTGGCGCCTATGGTTAGATTGATCCATGCTAACAATCTTCCTTTGTTGTGATTATCCGTTAAGCGGTTCACATTCTGTTATTGCAGCATTTAGTACGGTTTTGTGGGCAATATATATCAAACGATGAGCGGCGGAGTTTACGGAGGGGGTGAGTGTGAACATACTGATTAAATTTAAGAAACCAATCCACGTTGCGACGCTTTGTAGCGGTAGCCCGGTACATTGCTAGCTAGCTGTGCTAACGTCTTAATAACGATAGCGCCTTGTTAGATCAGTTTTATGTTTCTCCGCCGTTTTGTGATAAAGCGGAGTTTTAGTTTAATACACGGACGCGTTTTTATCATCCGCAGTGTTTATGTGGTAGATTATCCGCTGTTCGTTTTTGTAACAACTATAGACCTACCCCGGTACTGTTAGCTAGCTATAATAGGCAGGTAATGAATGAAAGAAAAGGGACTTGCTAAATTTACAGCTTCCCTCCTTCACTAGTCTAGTAGTACAGTTGGGTATTCGTTTGCATGGGTGATATGACATTTAAAGTACATATGTCACAAAGCATTGAGGCTATATATATATATTTTTTTTAGAATGTCAGAATGATCAGCAAACAGAGGTCTTCAGAGTTATTACAATATTTATATGTCACATGACATAAATACAGTTCTTCCTTTTCAGAGCTTTGGAGATTGAACTTTATTTTTGGCTTAAGTTTAGAATTTAAATTCTTAAGCTTAATTTAATTTCTAAATGAAATTGCAAAATTTTTGATTGTTATAGGAAGGGCAGAAAAAGACATCTGGCTGTTAAAAAATGATTTTAATGTAATTTATTGAAAGCATTTAGCAAATCGTAAATTGCCATTAGTGATCTTGGACACACAAACAATTCATCATTATTTTGTGTAGCTAAAATGTACTGTATCAATGGACCTCATTCATTTATATTTCTGTAACGGTTATCAATAAATATGTTAATATAAATCCATAAATCCAATTTTTTCTAACATTGACAATGGATGCAGACTTTTACTAAACATTTCTGCTGCAAGTAGCGCTATGTTTGTATGTTAAATCAAATGGCTCCTCCTCCTTTATTTTCTCAGATGAGGTGGGAGCTCTGGTGTTTGACATTGGCTCGTACTCTGTGAGAGCGGGCTATGCAGGAGAAGACTGTCCCAAGGTAAGTGGATCACTCACGACCTGATTAACTGTGCCTTTTCCTCCTCTGTCATCTCCCTCTGTCCCGGAGGAGGTACGTCAATGTCAAGTAATGAGGGCTGCCACCCTGGAGACGGGCGACTTAAATGAGATCTGATCATTCTGGAAGACTTGCTGGGTTGTGATACATATACTGTGTTTGTGCTTTAGAGTGAAATTTCAAATGTGAAAATATTTGGGTTTTATCAGAGTGACAGTAGGGTTTTAACTGCACATTCGGACATACAATCTGATTCTTGTATAGACGTCTGTGCATGCAGTGAAGATATACCTGGGCATTTAAAAACATCTTGATGTGTTTTTCCCCAGGCAGACTTTCCGACGGTGATTGGTGTCACTCTTGACCGAGAGGATGGCAGCACACCCATGGAGACGGACGGGGACAAGGGCAAGCAGAGCGGCACCACGTACTACATTGACACCAATCAGCTGAGGGTTCCCAGGGAGAGCATGGAGGTTATGTCTCCACTCAAAAATGGCATGAGTGAGTCTGGGTTTACATCTGATGGTTTTATGTCTTGCCTAAGGTCTAGCCATCCAAATCCACACTGGTCATAAATCCACTGCAATGCTTGTTTATTCATATTAAGAATGAAACACAACAACAGTGCAACAGCATTACATTGTTTTGCCTCTGCATCACAGGCACATTAAGACCTTTATTTTAATGTCAAATGTTCATTTTTTGATGCTCAATTAAATACAACACATTCCCTTCCATGGGTTTGGAGTTTGGATGAAAGACTATTTTGGAACAAGTGTGACACAGTTCTTAATTGCGAAGAGAACAGCATCTTGGGAAACGGGCTCCCTCAGAGGGCCGACCTGGAACACCAGTGCCTGGCGCTCAAATTATTATCTATAAAAGTTCATCCTTGTTCTATTTTCTCCACCATCTGGGCCAACAATAACGATGATGGAAAGCCAAAAGACAGGCCTCCAGTAAACCAGTTAACTGCAAACAGCATGCTTTCATTGACAGGGGTCTGACGTCTGTGTAGAAAATATTTAGTTGTTTAAAAAATATTTTATTGATTTCTTGACCATTGCAAAGGTAAGCTGGGATTTGGTTCCGTTCTGGTGTTAGGCCCGGGTCATGTTTCTCTGTCCTCATTTGCAAGTACTTCAAAACAACCCATGCCCTTGTTTTTTCCCCTGTATGTCTTGTTCCTAGTTGAGGATTGGGACAGTTTCCAGGCCATTTTGGATCACACCTACAAAATGCACTTCAAGTCTGAACCTAGCCTGCATCCTGTGCTCATGTCAGAGGCATCGGTGAGTTCTCTGAGATGAGTGTGTACAGTATTCATTTTTATTTAAGTGAACATTCAAACCCCAAAACATTCTCTTCTTTTTGTGTATGTGTTTGTTTCCTTCTTGTCTCATGGAGAAATGCAATTTTTTTATATATATATAGTAATGTGCTGTCTTCTGTGTTTGGTCCTGTGTCTGCAGTGGAACACGCGAGCGAAGAGAGAAAAGCTCACAGAGTTGATGTTTGAACATTACAACATTCCTGCATTCTTCCTCTGCAAATCAGCGGTGCTGTCTGCGTATCCTTTCGACTTAACTTGGACAGAAAAAAAACACATTGTCGACTGCACAGTTACTGCAGTGACTAGTGTGACATTGAACCCTTGACTCTGAGCGCCTCAGCTTTGCAAATGGACGGTCTACAGGCTTGGTCCTGGACAGTGGAGCCACACACACCACAGCAATTCCCGTGCACGATGGCTACGTCCTGCAACAAGGTGACCGCTCGTCGTAAATCCTTTGATGCAGTGATTGGTTTCTGATTCCTGTCTGTAAACCACATAGGCAGGGAACTTGATCACATTTTTAGATAGCCTTGCTTGATAAATGTGTTTTATTTACTGTGATTGGGGCCATGTGCCGGTTAAAAAGTTAACCTTGGCTTTGCCCATAAAGAATTAGAGACAATGAACAATCAATTAAAAGCTGACTTCTTACTTTAAATAGTGATGTATTTTTAAAATGCATGACAATAAATGTTTGAGGGGAATCGCTCCTTTTCTATGTTAAAAGCGCACTCACTCAGGGCCTAGTAATTGTATCAGGGGGCCAAAATGGCTTCCGTGTTTTGTGGGTTAATGACTTGTTTAATCCTCAGGAATTGTCAAATCCCCTCTGGCCGGAGACTTCATGAGCATGCAGTGTCGAGAACTTTTCCAAGAGTTAAGCTGTGAAATAATCCCACCCTACATGATTGCATCAAAGGTAAACTCAGTTTTACAAATCTCATCCTGACTTGTATTGATGTAGGCATTTTCTGTTAATATAGTGTTCATCTCAAACTTTGTTTAGAAATTGCTTATAACTGAATAAGCATGCATACTTTTTTTTTTTTTTTTTTTAAAGAAATACGCTAAAACTGTCTCTGTTTGTCAACTCAGGATTCTGTGCGGGAAGGTTCTCCAGCCAGCTGGAAGAAAAAGGAGAAACTACCTCAAGTAGCCCGATCATGGCACAATTACATGTGCAATGTAAGCAACAAGCTATAAGAAAAACTGTTGTTTTTGTTGTTGTTGCAGGGTTAAATAGCCTTGCCTTTTTTTTTGTTTTGTAGTGTGTGATTCAAGATTTCCAGGCGTCTGTGCTGCAAGTGTCAGACTCTCCATACGATGAACAGTAAGTGCCTTGATGCTTAGACTTTCTTTTTTTTTTGAAAATGAAGCTGCAAATAAGATTTCGGGGCTCTGCATCATTAGACTAAAGCTTCTGCCTCATTGCGACACTCAAAGGTCAATGTCCTCTTCTGTTCAGGATCGCTGCTCAAATGCCCACTGTGCACTATGAGCTGCCTAATGGCTACAACTGTGACTTCGGGGCTGAGAGGCTGAAGATCCCAGAGGGCCTGTTTGACCCCTCGAATGCAAAGGTGTGTGTTCATTGTTAATAAAGCTTCTCATGTTAGAAGATGACAATTGTAAGATGTGACTGATGAATATTTAAAATCTTAACCAGCAAGTACAGAGTCCCTGCGTTTACGCAAGCGGCTGAGAATGCTGCAGTATGCATTCCAGGCCACTGGTTGGCGATGTAATCACATACCACAAGAGCGGACTGGAATATAAACAAACGCTGCGTGCCTGCACGTGACGTGTCCTTCTCCATAGCTGAGACAATAATGCTGCAGCAATGAGCAGAGCCTGTTTGTTTTTGTTTTTTTTAGTTTGTGAGTAAGTGTAAGTTTTGTGAAAGTTTAACCATTTCTGTTCTCATCACACCAGGGTCTGTCTGGAAACACCATGTTGGGTGTCGGTCATGTTGTCACGACCAGCGTGGGAATGTGTGACATCGACATTCGGCCGGTGATTATTCACATCTTACTGCCACTTTCATTTCCTGCCTGAATTGACTTCTAAGTCCACTAGATGGTGCTAATGAACCAGAGTCTGGCGAGCAGTTTCAGAGCAACACAAATGTGACTCACTGACTTTTGGCAGGTGAACAGGTGGCAAGAAATGCACGCCATATGTACTTTTAATTGAAATGTTTTAATAATGTAGAATTGTGTTTTAAACACCAATATTTCCAGGCCAGTGAGTATTCACTCACCGTGAAGTGCTTAATTAGTCATAATTATGTCTATGTTGCACTAGATGTGACACCAATAGTGTTAAATCCACTTGCGGCCGTAACGAGTTGTCACATGCAGAAATGGCTTTACTTTTGTGCCTGTTGGCTGAGACACCTGTTCACCACTGACCCCCTTTTCTCCCTGAACTCAGGGTCTGTACGGCAGTGTGGTTGTGACGGGAGGAAACACACTCATCCAGGGTTTCACAGACCGACTGAACAGAGAACTCTCCCAGAAAACTCCTCCAGTGAGTCCCTCCTCAGCTCCTTTCTCCTGCCGCCCCTTTAGAATTCTAAAACACATTGCTGCTGTCACCAAAATCACCACCTGACCAGTGTGTGTTTCGTCCTCTTCGCTGATGTGCCTTTCTGATTGACAGAGTATGAGGCTGAAGCTGATTGCCAACAACACCACAGTGGAGCGTCGCTTCAGTGCCTGGATAGGAGGCTCCATCCTGGCGTCACTGGTTCGTTCACACAGAAAACTAACCACTACATAAGGATGATGCTCCAGTAATAATGTTGTTAGAGCATTTCTTGCCACACTGTATTAACAGGTTCTTTTTTTCTCAAAGAATTAGAAAAAAAAATCTTTTACATCCTGGTGAATCAAATGTGCACATTTCTTCTGTTCCCTAGGGGACCTTCCAGCAGATGTGGATCTCCAAACAGGAGTATGAGGAGGGGGGAAAGCAGTGTGTCGACAGGAAGTGCCCTTGATTTATATTTTTTTATTCAACCGCCACATTAATTATGTTCTCATCCTGAACTTTGTGAAAAGGTCAACATCTTTTGTGGTTCACATCCGACCCTGGACTCAGGAACACATCCAGGCTTTTGTCTCTACTTTTGTATATTTTTTTTGTTTTTTTAAATACAAGTACTTGTATGTCCATGAAGCATCTTTCTTGGGTGTATTGTGAACATCTACAAAGTGAGTTATCTTGTAATGAAAAAATAAGAGTTTTTTTCATCTACATCTGTCTGTTGCCTTGAAAATGATTTACTGAAACCAGTTTTCAATTTTGACTGCTATCATAAACACTCCGACTGCAGTTACAATATCAGTATACAGGCTATGACATTCATTTAATAATGACCACATTGGAGAGCAACACAATGTGAGACACTGCAGTCATTTTGCAGAGTATTTTGAAGGTAACATTTTGACATTAACAGTGGTAACGTGTTTTCATTTAATTGGATCCAGTTTTGTGTTGGAACTATCCGTACTGGCCAGTCATCTGTGGCCTGGTGGTGACTGTCAAACCTGTATTTAATTCCACTTTGCTTGTCACTGGCTAGACGCTGTACTGTCTTCTAGAAATAAAGTCAATTTTTTAAGTGGTCTCTTAACGCAGATCCTTTGAGTTCCCCTCTAAATGAGAAGCTTTATGTATAACTGTCTAATACTACATATACGTTGTAATTGATACTTTACTGATGAATTTTTTTGTACTTACAACATGAACTTATTGTAAAACAGGCAAAAATTAAAATGACCTCATTTTTTATCTTTTAATATATTTAGGTATTTTAACTTCTTTTTTTTTTTTTTAACATGATAGCATAATTCCATTTAATGAACAAATACTCGACATGGGACAAAAGAGTTCAGACTTCTTCAATGAGCACATAATTTGCACAGATAATGGGTGCACCTGACAAACAACTTCACTATGAAAGAGTTGGTTTGAATTTCATGATGTTGAAACTTTCATATGAGTGAATTTCTCCTTGAGTTTGGCCTGAGTTTGCTTCTCCAAGTTGGCTTTTCTGGCCATCTTTCGTAGATGCTTCTCTATGCGCAGCCTGCCAGACAAAATAAACACAACTTACTTGAAGCACAGTCGCAGGAAATCATTGAGTACCACAGCGTTTGTGTGCTTCATCTCACCTGATGTGTGGTTGCACAAAGCTGGGTGTGTAGAATTTCTTTCGCTTGTACCTTGTGTTCATGTACCAGGGAATGGCATACTCTTTGAATCGATACCTTTGAGAGAAAAATGTGTACAAGTGTATTACCACAGTCTGTGTTTCTTTACATACATCACAGCTGGCAGCCAGTATAACATTAGTTTTGCCTGCACCATAGAAATTCAGTTTATTTGCTTTTTTCCCCATTTGGCTGGTCCCTGAAGGGGACATCACAGAAAATAATTTTGAATGAATCATTTTTGCACAAAAGAAAAAAAACAATACTCCCATTAAGAATAAAATATGTGTAATGGAGCAAACCTGCTGGAGTCCAGGATGAAAAGCAAGGGTGAGTATAATGTACGACTTCTAAGGGATTAAGAGTCAGAAAGGTGTGAGTGAGCAAAGGGTATCTGAGACTCACCAGTATACATAACCAAACAAGTTCTTCCTCCAGGCGCCTGGCCTGCCTTTCTCCTGTCCCGTCTGCAGCACACGCAGTGCAGTCTCTCTCTCCAGCGCCACGGTCTCCAGTCTGATCATTGACCGCTCAACCTGAGATCGGGTAGACAACCCTGCTTACCATAGCTCAGAACTACTATTATCTTCCGTAAAAGTCCTTGTTTAAAAAAACATTTTATAACGTTCACTGACTCGTGATGGAGTCATGGCACATGTACCTGAAAAAACATCATAAGCATCATACCTTCCTTAACCGCTCTGGACTTGGCATTTGTAATCGCTGCCTTCTTGCCTCCTGCTCCAGTGTGACCAGCATGTTTTTTTCTTTCAGGAGCACATACCTGAGATACGATGAGAGGGTTAAGCAAGCCAAATTAGTGTGTGCGTATAGAAAAACATACAAAGCCCAAAAGCTGATAAAACCCAGACAGCACTCACCAGAGTTTGTGCAGATCTTCGTTGCTCTTAGTTCTAAGTTGTTTGGCAGTCCATGGTGCACCTGGAGTTATAAGTGTGGGGCATTGAAATAACCTGGCATGTGTAATAGTGTCGCGTGATTACTGTAAATTGGACTTGGCTGATGTACCTGACTTCACCGCACTCTCTCCCCAGTTCTCAGGAAGGTCAAAGAATTCATCCAGGCCCCTCCTGCTGATGGTAGTGTGCAGGGCTCGACACTGACCCACAAGGCTAGTGGGGGAGCTCCAGGACAGGGAAACAAGCGGAGACCTTTCCCTGGTGAATACAAAGCAAAACGAGACTCAAAAGAGATAAACCTACAACAGAAGGATATTTCAACTACTAAAATGAACGTGCTGTTTTTTAAAAAATTTTTATTTTATTTTATTTAACCAGTTTATCAAAAGTAGATCTGCTTTGTATTTGCAGTGAGGACGCGACGTATAAACTAAAGCTCGGTTCAATTAAGGTGTTGGCCAAACCTGTACGTAACCAACCCAAAACACCACTGACAGACAGTGTCAGTTGTGCGCATGCCGTTTGCTATATTCCTTATCTGTTTTTCTGCACAAAAACGCGCCTCTTACCTGTACAGATTAGTCCGAATTTGAGTTACATTTGGTTTAAATTGCGGCTTAGTAGCCAGTGATGATATCCTTAAAACATTTTGAAACTGCTTGCAAAGAGTCAAAAAGCATCGAGGACGAGAGGACGCAGCCATCTTTCCCCCCTCTAAGCTTTTCATTACCCATAATGCATTTCTCTGTACAAATTTTATTTTGTTTATTTATTTGTATGGGTAAATCCACACAGTACATATATTTGTTGAAAATAAACATCTATTATTTTTCTTTCATATAAAATATAATTTAGCTAAAACTATTTTTAATTTAACTTCGACCCTCGACAAATATGTCTATTTCCGCTTCACCATTTCGTCAGCGAATCAGAAAACGCGTTGTTGAGCTGTCGTCCTGTAGTCGCAATGGTGGGAATGAGTGTTCTCAGGTCTGCCGCTGCTATTGCAGCCAGACTGAGTCCTCTGAAATTTGGAAACAATGCACCAAATTTACTTACCCGAGCAATTCCGCGGACAGACAAGGGTAAGGCACACGTTGGTTGTTTAAAAATGAAAAGATTGTCGGTCAGTGTGGCATTCACTCGTTTTGACCTTGCTCTGTAGCTGGTTAGCTTGCTAATATGGGCTAGCCACTAACGTTTGTCATGTCATATGTCTATGATTTTGCTGTCAACATCGAATAACCATTATTTAAGTTTTACTCTCTCAGGAATCGTCCCTTTTCTAGAATCACATCATCTTTTATATAGAAATGCTGGATCACTATAACAAAGGAATTTACTTGATGATCTCATTTGATTTTCACATATATCATGAATATACTTGTGTTTCTGTATTATTTAAAGTCGGTTGTTTTGCGTTTTAATATGCTCATCTACTTAACAAAACGTTGTCGTCAGACACCATATTTTCAGATGATTGTTTCCATAGAGTAAACAAAAAGTTATCAAATCTCCAATGTAACAGCAACTTTCTACCCTGTTTTGTAGTGGCTGTCCGTTGGGGTCATGGAAAGAAGATGTTCATCATCAAACCCTCAGACTACTATGACAGGCGATTTCTGCGCTTATTGGTAAGTAACCGAACACAACAACATTCATTCTTAGATCCCAATAAAGTGCTTGTGAACTTCTGAACTTAAAGTGAACTAAAGCGAACTTGAGCTAAGACAACCCTAACTTAACCCTAGTTCAGTACTAATGCACCAGTTCAATGAAATTACATTCAATTACTCTATATTACTACAACAATGAGACTATTAATTTGTATACAGTGGTAGTTAAAAAAAAAAAAAAAAAAAAATCAATATTGGATGACTTACACCCCTTTTGAAAATTCAAAGTTGGACCCCTATTTTGTCAACTCATTTTCATTCCTTTTTATTTCAGCAATACTATATACTTCTGACAGGCATCCCCGTAGCTGTATTTGTGACATGTGTCAATGTCTTTATTGGTAAGTGACCATACATGGTTGTGTTGCTTTGACTGATGAAAAAAAACAAACATGCAATAACAGGCTATTTTGACTGAGTTTTATTCTGTTGTGAAGGTGAGGCTGAGCTTGTTGAAATTCCAGAAGGGCATGAACCTGATCACTGGGAGTATTACAAGGTTTGCTTTTTTTTTTTTTTTTTTTTTTGTATTAGATTTTTTTTTTTTTTTTAACAAATATGCTAGATTTGAAAAGGTTTCTTGAAAGGAGTACATTTGATTACAAGATAACATGATGTGCAGACAATAATAATAATCTTAATTTAGTTTTGTATAGCCACATCATGTTTACAAAACTAAGTTAAGATTATTATTACAAAACCAACATTTATTCAATGTTGGTTTTGACTTTGTGGAATGTTTTATATACAGTTGAAGACTCCTTCAGCTGTTCAATGGATCCAAATTATTTTTAAAATCATAAGAAAGGACCTGACATAGGAAAGGACTCTCTCTCCTTAAACGGTTGAATATGGAATGAAAATATTATTAATGTTACACTTACACTAGGATTCTTTGTATAGTAATTACATATTAATAGTTTAAAATATCTCTTTATGTGCAATTGCAGCATCCCATCACCAGGTGGATTGCACGGAACCTCTGTGATTCCCCAGTGAAGGAGTACGAAAAGATGATGGCTGCTATCCAGAATGAAAAAGAAAAGGCAGATGCCAGGCAAGTGTTACTGTTGGTACATTATGTTACATGTTTGTGAAGACTACAAATATATTGTTTGTAATAATAATAGGAACAATCCAAAATAATAATAATTTTAAAAGTATACTTATTTGCAGAAACTAAAATGCAAACATGATGTTGACAAAGTATGTTTATACAGTAATTAGTTTAAGGGAGGCAGGAATAACACATTTTTAGATTATAGGTGTTGTCTTTGTTTTTCGATAGGAATTACACATCCTTGTTTTTTCAGTGAAGGTTTTTACTTTTCCCTGACAATCAAGAATGTTCTCTACAGTATTTTTTTCCTAAAGCCTAAACCTTCTAATTAACTGTTCTTTGACACCAACAGATTGACACAACAGGAGGTACGTCGACAGATGAAGCAGAGGGGAGATGGTCCCTGGTACCATGTGCCAACCGTGGACAAGGGGCTGATTGACTATAGTCCTAAGGCATCACCTGACAACTGATTGAGGCACATCTGGCTGATCAATCTTTCTGTATATTTTTCCCTTCTCCATTTGATTAAAATATCTATGTGTACTCTGCAGTTTGTCTTATTTCAACTGTTCAACCTTGGCTACTAACAACTGTTGGTGGATCTAGTTTCACTATATCAATGAAAAAATGCATTAATAACTAATAATTATGTAATATTTAGCTTGAATTTATGGATTGCTTTTCAAGAGACCCAAGGATACTTTGCGAAATAAAAAATGGGACATACAAATAGAATAATTAAAATTCATTGGGTCTGCTATAGAGTTGTTTTTGTGCCCCATTAAAAGCCTGGAAGTCTGCAGCCTGGGGTTGAGGAGAGGTGAGCAGACTTGCATGCACGAATGAGGATTTTGGCAGCCAGTGTCAGAATGGGAAGGTGCAGTCTTTATGAAAGTCTTTAAGCTGTGGACATTGTTTCTTGATGTGCCTTGACTTTTAATTCACTATATTTTGGTCAGAATCTTCAACTAATAAACGTGAAATGGAAAATGGCTCAAGTGTACATGGGCCAACCAAAACAACAACAGTTTTAATAAAATATTGGCTTGAGTCTGGTGACAAATCTACTTCACACCTGTAGTATATTTTAACATGTAACTCCGTAAGCTGAGGAAAAATAACTTAATATGAATTATAAATAATTAGTTAGTAAATATTCGCTGCAAGTGCAAACTATTTTTCGCTGCAAGTATGACTCCACCTGGTGGCGGAATTGTGCCAGCAACGGCTGTCTTCCTGACAACAGGACAGGCTTGTCTTGTCATTTGGTAACTTGCTAAATCAAAGTTAGTCTCCAGATGCGCATCGTATTAGTGTAACTTACTATATTTAGTTATGATAAACCTGAGACAGTGGTCTGATTACGACACGCAATCATGTATTATGTTTAACGGTAAAAGATTAATTGTCTTTCGTTAGAATGAAGTCGCCACTAAAACTGAATGTCAATCCAACAATGATGCTGCTCCAGGCTCCAGGAGCTCAGAAGAGTGTGGTGGGGTTGTATGGGTGGCTTTATGAATCATCCTCAGAGGTGGGAGGGTCCCTGCTGGTAAAATAGCCGTGTGCATGAAACGTCATCAAAGTCAACAGTGGACGTAAAATCTTGCGCAGGGCGAAGCGCATTTCTGCCGGAAGAAGGATAACACACACGGGAGAATAAACACGGATAAAAAAATAATAGCAATAAGAGCTCCAGCCCGCATGGCGGTGTGTTAGCTTCGCAGGCCAGCGTGTAGCACTGCGAAGCCCTCCCGCCGCCTCATGCGCGTCGTTTTATTTTTGTGTTTGTCCAACGTCACGTCCCTCCGGCTGCAGGAATGTAGCGACGGAGTGCTTTAAAAATAGCATCCTTCTCCACTGACAAGCGCTTGCTCCGGTGGCTCGGCAGCACTGTGGTGCCAGAAGCAGGAATGCGAAGATGGCTACAGACCTCGGAGAGCTGCTGGTCCCCTACATGCCCACCATCAGGGTGCCCCGTACGGGAGACAGGGTATTCAAGAGCGAGTGCGCCTTCTCCTTCGACTCGCCCGTAAGTGTCCCGTCTTGCCTCTTCAGGGCCAAACATTCGGAAACACACACGGACACATACACACACAGGGGCGCCCATAGCATGAGAAGGAGGGGCAGGGAGGGAAGGAAGGAGGGGAGGCGACTCGGGGGTTTGATAGGAACGCATGCGAGCCCCGCCGCCCGTCTCCAGTCTATGCCCCAATGACCGCGTTTCCTCGAGAACAAATAAATAATTAATTGTTGTTTACGTTCCAGCGGAGAGGGGATGGAGGGATTCCCCCCTTTGTGCGACGGCCAGTCGGCAAGGCCACGCAAAACCCCCCTTAGCCACCAGCCTCGGGCTAAACGCACCTGTCTCACACCTCAAAAACATGAAGCTTGTAAGCTAGCCGTGGGGAACGGTGCTGCTTCTGTAGCGGTGATTAATGTGTTAGTTATTCAAACGTCAAAGCGTGGATTGTTCCAGTTGGTTTAGCTCTGTGGCCGTAATACAGTCCTGTGATGCACACACATGCGATTTTGGAGTTTATTGACAAGAACATAATCAATGAAAATATTCAAAAAATAAACGAGTGGCGGGATATCGATATTAACTGGTCTAGGATGAAAGACAGCCTCCGATATGTTGATGTTGATGATGAGTAACGTGGTCCTCCTGAAGCCAGGTGTGACCTGGAGAAGTTGCTGGGCAGGAAACCAAAGTGGCAGTCTGTCGATGACAAGTGAATGAGAAATTAATGTGATTATTTAAAATTGGTTTTTTTTTTTTAAAGGTTAATTAACTTGATCCTGCCACTTTAGTCCCCTCATTAGTGATGGTTTTGTTTTCCACAGTTCTTTGAGAAATTCTGTCTTCATCCCTTCATATTCGCCTTGCGGCTAAACAGAACGCTCTCCGCTGAAAGTGTTTTTAAAGGTGACTCAGCTGTCTGGAGTTCACCATGTTGGCCTGAGGATTGGTTTATTTTTATCCTTGAACTGGTGAAGCTCAGATGTCAGTCTGGGCCACTTAAAGTTTTATCACGAGTATTTATGAAGCCCATGCGGACTGCAGATTTCTTTTCTTTTCTCTGTATTTTGGATCTAATTCTTCCAGGTCAATTTGCTAATTTTTGTAGTTTGTAAAAATGTTTCAGCAGCATGTGTTCTTTTGATAAAAGTGAGATTTTCTTTTCTGTGCTAATGTGTTTGGAACAGACTTTGGGTTGTTCGACAAGATGCAAAATAATTTTTAAACAAAGTAAGAGAAGAATAGTGAGTGTTTTGTTATTTTGGTTAATGGTTCCTGTTAAAAACAAAATTATATTTATAATTATAGATTGCAGTCATTCAGCTGAAAGTCCACACTTTCTGTTTGAATCATTCATAAAAGAGCTTGATTGAAAGAATCCACTGGGGATTAAAAAATGTCTCACTCATACTCATTCACGTGAAATAGAAATCTACAGTAGGACACATTAAGATGTGATTGTTTTACACAATTCTTAATTTTTTTATTGCACCTTTGAGTTGATTGTTGCTTCCTGATGCTGCATTGATTGGAACTGTTTGTCACGGTGTGCAGGAGTCGGAGGGAGGTCTGTATGTGTGTATGAACACATTCCTGGGATTCGGAAGAGAACACGTGGAGAGACACTACCGCAAAACTGGACAGTGTGTTTACATGCATCTCAAACGGCATGTCAAAGAGGTACGCTACATATTTCTGTTGGCTCCTGTTTGAGCTAAAACTGTGTTCACTGAAAAGCCTTTATGGTGTGTTATCCTTTATTTATATTGGATAGAATTCCTGCTACATCCTGAAATTAATGTTGAGCACAATTTTAGCTCATACATTCAGAATGTGCAAGCTTTAAATAAAATTAGTCTCTCAAGATTCCACCACTTGACAGTGCATTCACGCAATTATAATTTACCATGCCCATAGTTAAGCAGAAAAAAAATAATCCTGGTATGCTGCTACAATTGATTAACAAACAAAAGAATGTGAAATTAACATTCCATGTATCATGTCAAACTTTGTGAATGAGAACAAAATTGTGCGTGGAGTAGTGATGACTACCTGGATTTCAAAGTTATCCCAGTTAAAAATGATTCAAAATTAAAAGACAGCAACAGCAACAACAATAATGCTACGTTATGAAACCCTGGCAAAAAATATCTTGACGACCAATATATGTCAAGAGTGCTATTATTTATTTAGACTTTAGACTGACAGTTATTGATTCAAATGGAAACTGTTGGTTGCATTGCAGTTGCGTTAAAAAATTAAATTATCTTTTTATTATTTCTGGTTTGCAGTAAAACTCAGACCCTAGGCCTTAGATGTTGTTGCCTTGTTTTCTCACTGTCTCTAATTGCCGCCAGATAAGCTGTGCTGTGTAAAGTGCTGCTTTTTCCATGCCTGGATCTGGACAGAAACAGCTGCTCGCATTCTAAAAGCTCCCGTGGCTGCTGTTTTTGTTTTTTTCCCCTCATGAATCCACTTGGCTGCGAGTGGAGTCAGCATTCTCTTATTTTGCACGGCCTCCTCCCGGATGACAAGTGAACAGAGATGCCCAAAACCCCACAAAGAACCAAGATGGACCTAGTTGCTAAGAAAAAAAAATAAAATGCTAATTCAGAGCCTTTTTTCTGTCTGAGTTTGCTCTTTGCTGCAGCGTGCTAAAAGAAAGAGGAAGACGACTGCAGACACAAGCCTCAGGACATGATGCTTATCACACTGTAAATGATATGTGTCCAAGTCCACAAATCATAGCTGAAGCAGCATTTATCATTCTTTGATTCTGTCCATGACAGCGATGGGGGCTTTCCCCTCGACTTGTAACCTGACCTGGCAAACTGAACATCCAGCATCTATTTCAAACAAAATTGAAGCCATCTGGAACTTGCCTCAGCAGGGCAAAACGACTCTTTACAAGAATCATCAAAAGGGTTTCAGGATTGTTTATTCGTCATTAGAGTGTGAAGGATTATTTGATCCAGTTTAATCCCCTCTTCCTTGTTTTACACAGAAAGCCACAGGAGCTGCAGGAGGTGCCATCCCCAGACGGAGAAATGGAAAAGTTTTTCTCGGTAAAATAGCTTTTTTCTACCTGTTAATGATAGGACACTGCATTTGTTTGAGCAAACCTAATAATTGTGCCTTAAAAGTTCAAAAAGTGAAAAGTTCAAAGATATCTCATATATAAAAAAATTAAATTGTGGCTCATTGGCGAGCACAATGTAATGATATTCTGGGAAGTCTTTCTTGACGGTACTGTAAACAGTCTCGCCCAGCAGTAGGTGTTCAAATAAGCACAAGAAGAAAAAAAGATTTTCATCCACTGTTGGCATTTTATCTTTGAATATTTCTTTAGGCCTTTCTTGAAAAATGTATCAAATGACACACGCACACGCAAAACAAACTGTATGTTATTGTTTGTGACACCGTGCTGACCAGCCAGCTGCTCCTTTCCCCGAGCATCACATATTTCCCATGATGAGGCCTCTCTCCCCTCCCTCCCCTCCTCTCCCACTGCGCGCCCATTATAGCCGGTTTATTTGTATATGTGGTTGGTAACTGTTCTAAATGAAAGCCGCCCTCCTCTACCTCCTCTCCCCCCACCCCCTCGCTGCGAGGACAGGGTGGCTGGTCGCTGGCCTTTCAGCTGCCGCCACCTGTCACCCTCCCTTCTGGGCTGACACACTTCCACAGTGGCCGTGACGCTGAGAGGACCAAGGCCTTCCCCCTCGCGGCTGAAGGCTGGAATTCCTTCCATTCAGACCTCATTTGAATGTGCAAGATTTGATAGATGTGTTCGATGTTCAGCTTGGTAGACTTCACCGTCTACGACCTTCCCTCCTGATCGCCGGGACAGCCAGATTTCTCCTTGAATATTCCAGATCTCTGATGCGACTCTTGAGCGTGTTTGGAACTGCCATTCTCGTCATACCATACCAGTGATCTAATCAAACCAATGAAACCAATATGGCATTAACGGCGTCAAAGATAACCTGTGATCCTGATTCTTATGAGTCATCACACGACTAAAGGCCGCTGGATGAAGTCCTCTCTTTATTCTAGTTCATCATGACGTAGATCTGACATGTTGTGATCAAGGTGGTAATGGTAATCCTTTTTATAATAATGATGGTGCCCTGAACTGATCCAGGTTCTTGATGATGGTATGCTGTCACACAAGTGGACCCACACTTGATGTGAATAGAAATACTCATTATTGGAAAATGAAACACAAGACGCTTCAGTTATTATTGTGCATTTTAATTTTTCAAGATGACTAATTTTTCATTGAATATTAGAACATTAGAAGCAGGATAGCCAGACATGTATGAACATTTTTTTATTCTTATGGATTATATTATTCATTTAATTTCTTTTAAATCTGGGATTCAAATCTTATTTTCTTCTGACAAGAAGAAGATGTGTACTTTACAGAGATTACAGTCAAAATGATCATTTGAATACCAAAAAGAATTTTTTCTTTATGATATGAACATGTGTGGTTCTCAGACAAAGGTCTCTCCAGTGATGGTTAAAAGTGCTGCAGACGACAGAGAGTGATGTGTTTCTCTAAATATAGATCCGCATGAGACATTCAAGTCAAAGATCTTAAGTCATTAGGACATCTTAGAGCCTACATTAAAACCTCCCATTCATATTAATGGGTTTGGGCTCAACAAGTCAGCACCACATAGTAAGATGACCTCAAGAGAGCAACCATGACCACACTTCAACGTCAAAGAGATCTCAAAAACAAACCATACTGACACTTGAAGTGCTCACTGTTTACTTCCTCCCCCGTAGATCTAGAACTCAACCGTGACTTTAATGGAGAGGACTATGAATATGAGGATGAGGCCAAGCTGGTCATTTTCCCAGACCACTTCGAGATCCCCTTACCAAATATTGAGGAGTTGCCTGCTCTGGTCCGTGAGTTGGTGTTGCCAGCGCTCTGTGTTTCCCTGCATGGTCGTGTGAAGGTGCACTCATCAGAGGGAGCCTAGCATGGCCACATATTTTAGACGTAGGCAAACAACTGTGTGCACTTTTGTTGCTGATGTGCTGTGGCTTCTCTTCATTTGCTTACAATGTGTGCAGAACTGAGGTGTCAGAGTGTTCAGTTCCGTTTTCAGGGCACGATGAACTTCAACAGTGGAGACACCTGGCTTTTGCATGTTGTGTGTTTTTATTATTGTTATTAGTCCAAATTGTGCTGTCATTTATGACTTTTATGACTGTTTTGTTTGCATTACTTGCATTAGCAGCATATCGTTTTGCTCTGTCTGTGCAGAATGTTGCATGTCCATGATTGATCCTCTGTTTCCTGCCACTGATGACTGCATTTGAAGCTCATATGCCTTAAATCACAGCAATCGTTATATTTATACAACTTTAAAAAAAAATTAACTAGATTCTTTGTTTCTGCTGTCACGTTCAGGTAACCATCGCCTGTGACGCAGTGCTGAATGCATCGTCGGCCTACAAGAAGCAGGAGCCTGAATCTTGGGATGAGGAGATCCAGGTGTCTCGACATGCCAGAAGCCTCAGGCAGCTGGATAACGGAGTCAGGATCCCACCAAGGTACCAGAGACACAGTCATGTGGAGATGTAAGATTATTTTATTCATAAAGATGACATTAGATTTTTTTTAACGGGCAATGACTATTGTGGGGATATTGACAGATCATCACACTGACAAGGATTCTTTTTTAGATATTTTTAGATTTTTTTTATTCGATGGAAACCAGGTCTCTGCTATGTGTGCACAAGGCAAAATGCCTTTCTGCTGCACAGTGTGAGTGAATGCAGATATGAAGGGTTGATAGTAACAGGAGCCTGCGTTTTCCCGCTCCCAGTGGCTGGAAGTGTCAGAAGTGTGAGATGAGAGAGAACCTGTGGCTGAACCTCACCGATGGAGCGGTGTTCTGCGGAAAATGGTTCTTTGATGGAAGCGGCGGCAACGGCCACGCTCTGGATCACTACAAAGACACCAACCATCCTCTAGCAGTCAAACTGGACACCATCACACCAGATGGAGCAGGTACGGCACACATGCTGAACTGCACGCTCATTCTTTTATTTCTCGGACACAAAGTTGCCGTGAAAAGTTTAAATCATACATGTTGATTTTGTTGTTGCTGTTGGTGATATTTTTATAAACAACAGTTGATGTTTTCGTTTCAGATGTTTACTCATTTGAGGAGGAGGAAGCCGTCTTGGATCCTCTTATATCAGAACACTTATCGCACTTTGGAATTGACATGCTGCAGATGCAAAGCAGGGTAAGTTGCTCTTGTCCTAAGCGCACAAATGGCAACGTTCACTGTCAGCACGTGGAGTTTAACGTTAAAGTTCCTTCTGCTGCCTTAGACGGAGAACGGTCACCGCACAGACAACAACAGCCGGCCGCGCGTCAGCGAGTGGGAGGTGATCCAGGAGTCAGGCATGAAACTGAAAGCAGTGTTTGGTTCCGGTTACACGGGCATCAAAAACCTTGGAAACACCTGCTACCTCGGCACAGTGATGCAGGTGCTCTTCAGCATCCCAGACTTCCAGAGAATGTGAGTTACACTGTTAAAAGACGAGAGACTAAAGACTTTGTTTAATCCTATTCACACATGATACCTCATACCATTTTGACTGATAAAAAAAACAAACATTATTTACATGTCTTTAAATGTGCATTTAAATGTGTATTTAAATGTGCATTTAAATGTGCCTTATAGCTCTGGATTAGGTAGCAATCAGGAGAATACATTTTAAAATAGAATGCCTTTATTTATCCCACATTGGGGAAATGTACATAATTACAGCAACATAAAGTGCAAAGAGGAGAAAAGATTTGGTTAACTAAAAAAAATGATAACATAAAACAAAATAAAGTATTTCTAGAATAAGAAAGGAAAAACAAAAAGGAAACTGAAACTAAGAACTGAGTTTGCAGCAGTTTTGACAAATCACTATTATGACCTCCTGCAGAAGGTAAAGGTGTTTCTTTTCTCAGAAGCCGAGTGTGTTTCCTAACGTCCTGTCTCTCTCTCTCTCTCTCTCTCTCTCTCTAGGTATGTGGGTAATCTTCAGAGGATATTTGACTATTCACCCCTTGACCCAAGTCAGGACTTTAGCACACAGATGTAAGTGACTTCAGAATTGCATAATGCAGTGTTGTTTTCCCAAACATCAGCTTCCTCTGAACAAGGTGGCGCAACAAGGCCACCTTGACCAAAGAGGACCTGCCCTTTACGTCAATATAGATGTTTGACAATACAAAATAATGCAAATAAATGCAAAGACAGTCGTTATGTATTTCTGGTGATCTAACTAAAAGCACACTCATGTTCAGATGTTCTACTCTGTTTCATGCCATTTAAAAGTTACACGTTGGACATTCACAAATAAATAATTGACAAGCCTGATGAAACGCTGCAATGTGTCTGACTTTGTTTTTGTGCGACAGGGCTAAACTGGGACATGGGCTGCTCTCAGGCCAGTACGCCAAACCACCCATGAAATCTGAGCTGATTGAACAGGTGATGAAAGAAGAACACAGGGCATTGAACTGGGTATGTCCAGCTCCTGACCTGGGTCTGTAATAGTCTTGCTTTCTCTCATCTGTAGAAAAATAAGTTTTTTTTTCTTATTTATGCATGAAATGATTTCTAAAGCAGAGTATTCATGTCATTAATGCACTTTTCTCCATTTATATTTAAAAAAAAAACAAAAATGAAATGAAATGAAATGAAAATGACTCAAAGCAAGAGGCCCCAAATGTGAGACTGATTCTCTGAACACAGATCCAGCACAACACTAACATTGACTAAATTTCCTCACAATTATTTGCTGTTCTTGATGAGCGTCCTTTGCTCTCAGGAATTTCTTAATTTCTTTTTAAAATTCAGTTATTCTCTTATACAGATTTCTAAATGAATTTAAGGGATGTGTAAGCCTACAGCTTCATTTGAGCCTGAGCAGTGGCAGTAATTGATATGGCAGTTGCTGTGATCCTGCACTTCCTATATATGTGATGGTGGAGTCAGGTTTGGATATATGTTGACAGGTGTGTTGGGGCCAAGTGCTCGAACGCTGTGGTCAGCTTCAACTAATGATATGTTACCGCTTGCATTGGATAGAAGAGGAGTTTACATATAGACCGGCATCCTGTTCTCACATTAGAGCCATCAGTGAACAATAGTCAGACGTTAGCTGGTAGTTAAGCGTAGTATTTGTGACTTGTCTGCTTTCCACCATCATGTACAGCCAGTCTGTGTGACCTCCAGACTTTCTTGTTCCAGCACCAGCAGAAGGGGATCTCGCCACGCATGTTCAAGGCTCTGGTCAGCAGGGGGCACCCCGAGTTCTCCTCCAACAGACAGCAAGATTCCCATGAATTCCTCATGCACGTCATCAACCAGGTGGAGGTGAGAGAAATTGAAAGTAAAAATAGAAAAAGACCGAACAGACAGTTCATTTATGTTTAGATATGAACTCATTAATATCGATCCTAAGTTTATTTAAATTGGATACATTCGCGTTGACCTCTCGCACACTTGAATGTGAAGTCGAAGCGGCGCCTGCTTCAGTACAACACACTGTCCTCATGGCTGCTACTCGCACATGGAGCCTCCTGATGTGTCTCTCTCTGAACCGGGATATAAATAGCTCCATGCTATCTGTTACACATGGTGGGGAGATAATGCTTGTTTCGCCTCGGCTGTAAAACATGCCCCGACTTGGACCAAGCTCTTCCTCTCTCTGTCTCACTCGTGTTGTGAAGAGCAGTAAAACGCAACGACGTTTCCTCGCCTCCTCGTGATCTGCATCGTACTTTTGTATTTCAGCCCATCCGCCTCTCTTGCAGTCTGTAAATCACATACTGAATTAGTTTTCAGGATATAAATAATGTGACTAATTCCACCAGCGTCAGCGACACTTGCCTCAGGCTGCATCAGCCTGCGCATTTAACCTGAGGTCCATTTTATCTTCCGTATTTCTGTTGCTTCTTAGAATAGAAGGAAAGAGGCTGCAAGGCAAACTGTTGTTGCATCGCTGACCTTCATCACTTCCTTTAAAAAAACCCGTCTAAACTTTCCCAGACTGCTTGTGTTTATAAAGAGATCCCTCGTGCTGTGTTTGTGCAGTGGTCCCATTTTAATTTTGATTTTAGAAAGACAATAGCCAAGGAATATTTCGAAGTGATGCGTTAGAGATCTGCTGCTGTGTCACTGTCGATTTACATGTTTGTCTTAAAGCTGTAAACCAATTTGAAGTAGACAAATACTTTAATATTAAATTATTAAATGTTGTGCTTCACCATCATATATCACATAATATACGAAAGAGGATTAGGGCCACAAGAAGAAGAAAAAGATATGACCTTTCCACTTTAATCTTGGAATTTTTACTTTATTTACGTTGACATTAATCTCAAAATTTTGACTTAAATCCCGAAATTTGGATGACATCAACTTTGTTCTTGGAATTTTAAACTTTAACTTGAAATTTTGACTTTAGTTATGTTGACTGTATTCTTGAAATTTTGACTTTATTCTCGAAATTTCCACTTTAAACATGAAATGTCCACTTTAATCATGAAATTTCGATTTTCTTTAAATTCCCATGTTAATCACGAAATTTCAACTTTAAACTCAAAATGGAAACTTGATTTTTTTTTGTTATTTCTTTCTTGATTTTTCTTTCTTCTCTTGTGGCCCTAATCCTCCTCCGTAATAATAGGATAGAATAAATAGGAAAAAAAATTGGACATCTATTGGATGTCCTGCTTGATGATGTTGTTTTCATCAATGGCGGTGGTGTGTTGTCGTGTGTGCAGAGGAACAGCGCGGGTTCAGAGAACCCGAGTGACGTCTTCCGTTTCCTGGTGGAGGAGAGAATCCAATGCTGCCAGACACGTCGGGTCCGTTACACTCAGCGGGTGGATTACTGCATCCACCTGCCCGCGCCCATCGAGGCTGCCACCAACAGAGGTACGGTAGCTAATATACATGAACGACTCAGTCACACTTCTGTTCTCTGTGTGAAACCACAGCTGCCTGTACGTGCTGGGCTCAGGCGGTACCATCTGCAACCGGAATTCAGTTCCTTTCTGAACAGGCAGTCGGGCTGACTGAGATGTTTTTATGTCGAGTGTAAAAAAAATAAATATGAAAATGTTATTTTTGAAACATCTGAATATAGAATGTTTTGTGCTGCTCAGCAAGAGTTGTGTTTGATTTGGTTTTTACCAGAGGAGCTCCTGGCTTACGAGGCCAAGAGGAAGGAGGCGGAGGAGAACATGCGGCCCCCCCCTGAGCCTGTCAGAGCGAGGATTCCTTTCACCGCGTGTCTGCAGGCCTTCACTGAGCCGGAAAACGTCCCCGACTTCTGGAGCTCTGCACTGCAGGCCAAGTCAGCTGGAGTCAAGTAAGGAAGGGGCCACATTCTGGTCATGGCTTTATTACACTAAGGTCCATTTCTGAGTAGTATTACATGTCATTGAATTTAAATGTATTTGTTGTGCTTTTTTCTTTTGCAGAACGTCCCGTTTTGCCTCCTTTCCAGAGTACCTGGTGGTGCAGATTAAGAAGTTCACATTTGGAGTTGACTGGGTGCCAAAAAAACTTGGTAACTATATAAGAGCTCCCAAGACATGAAATGATTTCAGAATCTCTGTCCCCCTGTTTATTTACCAGCCATTTTCCCAAGTGCCCAGAAGGGGGCACCAAAGGACTGCAAGGGGGAAACTTCCCCAGAAGCAGACTCTGTTTAGTCTCATGTGGTTGAAGCCTTGTCCTTTAGTCCAACTAGTCTCGACCTGCTCTACAGTGGGGTGATTAAATGTGTGCAAGTCCAAATTCATTACAATATATAATCAGCAAAATCAGCAATAGCTGTGTTTTAGTGTTTTTTTTTATTGTTTTAATCATCAGGTAATTTAAGTGCTCATTAGGACCCGAGTTTTATAATGGCTGTTTGTCTGCAGACTTGGCCATAGATGTTCCCGATTTTCTGGACCTGAGTCGGATGCGGGCCACAGGACTGCAGGCAGGAGAGGAGGAGCTGCCTGATCTCATGCCTCCCATCGTGCTGCCTGAGGACACCAGAGGTACAGAATCCTTGCAGCATCGGACAAGTTTAAAGTGCGAAATGCAAACTGCAGAGAAGCCTCTGCTTTTTTCTGTAACTTTTCAATGACACAGGACAGCATGGCTGGAGTTGTCTGCAGACACTTGAATGTATATGCTGAAATCTAAACTCCAAATTCTGTTGGAGGGTCTGTTGGAGGGCCCTCATCTTTGGATTTATAACCAGATAACTCAGAACGAGCGCAAAATATCAGGAGCACATTTCAAAATGGATTGATTGTTGCTAGTTGAGTGGTGACGACTCAGATGTTTGTGCTTCTAATGTTGTTTTTTGTGAGGTGTAGTTTTGTGATGAAATTAAATGATCCGTGAAATTGTCTCGAAGATGAGGCTCCACTTGGAGCCACCCAAGTTTTCTCGCTCGGGGCTTACTGAATGGAATCCCATTGGGAAGGCAGGTGCAAACAATTACTCAAAGGTTGTCGTGTTCACAGTGTGGCTAAGCCTTCCAAGTTAAAATGATTTCATGAGGCCGTCTTGCAATGTACGTCTCCTGACTCATTGAGCAAGTGCACTTTAGAGCAATATTGTTATTACCGCTCTGAAAAGTTAGTTGCCTTAGTTGTACTTCCAGTATCACATACTATTTCAGGACTCACCCCTGGTCGACCTTCTCTCTGACTCTGTTTCTTTCTTCTTGCTGTTGGAGATCTTCTGCTACAGCAAGTAATCGCAGTCTTCCTGAATATTTTAGCAGGTGTGAAGCACAAAATGTTCTGTACTGACTAGAATAAAAAAAACTGTCAAGGAGGAGCTCATACAAGTACAGCCAGAGTAGCATCTGTACTTGGTTTTCACTGGGTTTCACGCCTAATGCCATGCAAGTCTATGGGGTGAAAAGTCAACTTTGTCCTAGAGACATGGGACCACTTGCAGGTTCATCGGGATCCCTCAAGACACAGCCACGTAAAATTTGGGGCTTCTAGCCCATGAGGAACCCCGAAACCCTAACCCTAATTCCAGCAGTAACCCTAACCCTAACCCTAATTCCAGCCTTATCGCTAACCCTAATGCCAGACATAGGACCACCTGCAGGTTAATCGGGATCCCTCAAGACACAGCCATGTCAAATTTGGGGCTTCTACCCCCCAATTTTCTTTTTTTTTGGGGGGCCGGGGGGGCATGAAAAATGTTCTTCCTCCAAGGTGGGGCGTGACAGAGAAAGTTTGAGAACCACTGCCTTTAACTGACTCGGTGTTGGGCACCAGTGAGGTCTAAACATTCTGCTCTTTCCGGTAAAGTCACATTTCAAGACTGAAGATCACATGCTGAACTGTATCTCACATGTCAAACATCTAAAACCACAACATTGACTATTTTAAAAATGATGGTAGTATTTGGGATATTTAAAGTTTTTTAATTTATTTATTGTTTAGTTAAAAACTACTTTGCTTGAGGTGGAAGTGCAGATTATTGCCTGAGAGGAGGCTGCTATGGAGGTCTCAAATGGGGCCACAGTGACAACGAGGAATTAAAATATGCAAAATGAGATATTGCAAGATTTTAGGTTGTGTTGTTTGAATTGGTTTGTCGAGCATTTTTCTTTGAAGAGGGTAAAGTAAGCAACAGTATAAACGCCACGCTGCCTAAGCTGAAATGAAAAGAGAAACTCCGAGCTTCTTCGCCACATTTCTAAGTTATTTATTTAATTTTGTTTCTGAGGTAGCTGCGAATGAACCGCAGGCCCATTATATCCCCGCTGGCACCGGCAGGGATGAATCATCTTTTGACTGCTGATGTTTTGCTGCGTCTCAGATCACACAGCACTGCTCAAATGTTTTTTCTGTTCTTTTCTGATATTTGAGCCACAATATGTCTCTTTGGGGATCCAGGCACTACTTCAGTCTATCTAGAGGTTTTCACTGTTTTACATCACTATAGTGTAATGTATGTGTTATTGAACTCCAGATGGCTGTTAAACAGATGATGTATAGGTAATCGTTTCAGATTTGTGTTTCCAAGCTAATATCATCTCCTGCAAGATTAAAATGGAAAGTCATTTTTCAAGTTGGAATACCCGGATATTTAAAATGAACTATGATCTGTTTTTTAAGGGAGAAAGAGAACTTGGTGAGCAAGACTTTAAAACAAATCTGAATTTATTGGGTTGAAATATCTTTCAGACAGTTAAGAGAAAGTTATCGAAGTACATCTTGGCGATAGTACTATGTATAAGTCAAAATGAGTACATAAAATCTACCTTCCAAGTAGGAGCATTTGATTTATGATGAGAGAGCTGTCTGCATATTATTTGTGCTGACAGTTGCTTCATATATTCTTTTAGTAAACTTCCAGATTTTCTTAGCTTCGACAAAAACATTGTGTGGTCCTTCCAAACACAATCAAAGGTAAAAGCATCACTGTGTGATAATCTTATTGGTTTCTGTCATCTAATGTATGCGTTGTCTTGTTTTTTCTTTAGATAGCTCCATGGGCTCAATTGACTGTGAGTATGTTTTTCTTTGTCTTAGTCCATCCTACAAATGTGCGCATATTTACTTTTAATGATGATGTTTTGTTTCGAGCATTATTAGTGAGAGGCCTGTATACATGAGCAGGTGCTGCAGCTGCATCCTGCTTGCACACAAACTCTCTTGACAGCGTGCAGAACCGTTCCTCTCCTTGATAAATCACCCCCCAATAAAAAGAGTGATGGCAGAGCACATTCTCTTTGGTCACTTTGTTTAATGAGGCCCAAAGAGAGAAGCACACAAAAATCCTGTTTGTTAGTTTAGTCTGGACTGTGAGTGTTGAGTCAGCAAATGCCATCATTTAGTCAGTGATTTGGCTTTGTTGTGCTCCCAGCTCCAGAAATAGACGAGGCAGCAGCAATGCAGCTGGCTGAGATGGGCTTCCCACTGGAGGCCTGCAGGAAGGCGGTCTATTACACAGGCAACATGGGCCCTGAGATGGCTTTCAACTGGATCATCGCTCACATGGAGGAACCAGGTAGGGGAGAGACAAAGCACCAGAATGGCCCAGTTGCTCCCATAACACAGTTTCACCCCAAGGAAGCAAGTCAACAAGAACACACTTGGAAGTGCTAAATGAAAAAGTGGTGTAAATACATCCAATTAGCCATCTTAGTCAAATTTTAAGAATTTGTTCACGTTGTATATGTTTGTGTCTGAGATGAAACTGCTTTAACAGTGAACAGGACAGTATAATAAAGGCACTGAGTGTATATCCATTTATCAAATAAGTCAAAGTTTGTGTTTGTAGTGCTGAAACTTAATAGGTGGTTATACATATTGAATTTATAATTATTATTTAGAAGTGGTGCTACTATTAAGAAATTGGTGAGGGTCTAGTGATAGAGATCAAAATAGGGAAGGTAAAATAGACTTTGCAAAGAAATAGGGCATGGAGTTGGGTAGAGGTGGGAGTAAGTGTTAATTGAGTGGTAGGGCTTTTAAATAAAGCAACCATAATTCCAAAAATAAAAGTGGCAAATGGGTTGACCAGCAGGTGCATAGAAAGAGCCAAATATATCAGCAGATAGCTGAATCTGCAAATTTAAGGAAGTGAGCATTTTGAAGTAGGCCAGTGAGTTCAGGGCAGGGAGAATAATCAATTTGTAGGGAAAGAAGTGGCCAAATCCAAAGTAAGACGATTTGTTCTGGACCTTTTTCAAACACAAAGATAATTCAGACTCAGAGTTGTATCAAACGTCCAGCCCCACTAGACAACAGTGGCTTTCCTCTCTGCACTGCCAGTGATTATCTTTGCAAGACACAACAATAGAAACTTTGTCTGAGATGACTTTGTCGTAGAGCCTCTCAGCAGTTGAGAGGTTCCCTTGAGACGCGGACTCGTGCCATTTTTATTTCCCTGCTTGGCTATAAAAGGGCCTCAATAGTCCCGTCTGACTTTAATTGAACCTTGTGTATCTGCAAAATGGGCCACTTTCAGACTCAATAACATCAATGGCATTACTCCGTTCCAGTCTGCTGCACAAACATTACTTGCTTTAGCTAGACCAGTGTTTGGTCTTTTGAATATTACATTAGCGTCACTTTGGCTTTTTTTACATGCCGCTTGTACACTGTTGTACAGAACAAGGTGGAAGTTGCTTGAAGTGAAGCTTTAAATGCTGTATTTAACACAAGTAAACTAGAAGATAATTGCGGCAGTGCTGCAACTTTGATTTGTAAGTTATTATCCTTGTTAGTTTAGGTTGCTTTATAGGCTTGTTAAAAAATAGTCCTCATGAAAACAGATACACTGCCTTTATTATTTGGTCCCTAAAACAAAGAAACGGTGCTTTGAAGGAGCTAAAGGACATGAGGCGGAGATAGAGCGGGGTGATAGTTAGTGTGCATGTTGGTTTATGGCAAGGACAGTAATGAAGGCTCTGTTTATGGCCACCATGAGAGCAATTACAGCCTCAGTGCCCTTGTTCCTAGGATGAGGGTCACTTCACTTTCATCAGAATCTGCTGAAAGCGCATGGAGTGTTGACTTGATGTTTAAGTTCCTGCGACGGCCCGACTTCAGCCAACCCACTGAGATGTAGCTTGGATCTTGTCCGCACTCCATTAGTACCCCCTATAATTAAAAAAAATAACTGTTTGACATCCCTAATATAAAAATTTGCTGTGCTTCCATTTACGTTTCCTCAGACTTTGCGGAACCACTCATCCTGCCCTCCATGATGGACGCTGGGCCGTCCACCAGCGACAGCACCATGGGTGCCGCCCCAATCAGCAACAACCTGCCGCCGGAGGAAAGCATCGCCATCCTCACTTCAATGGGCTTTCCTCGCTCTCACAGTATCCGGGCACTGAAAGCCACGGTCAGTCTGCAGCCTACTCCCCCCCGTGATTACATGATATATAAATATACATAGAATCATATGACAGCAATATAATCATAGACAATAAATCAGCTCATTTTTGTACAAACAACTGCGAAGACTGTGTCCAGTATTATCATGGAAGGAATATGTGGATTTTATTTTGATGGTGACTTGCAACAGGGCTTCCACATGTGCGCTTTGAATGAAGTGTGTGTTGTTTGAAGAAGGGCAAATAAAGGATGAGTTGATTTAAAAACAAAACTTCTGCCAATCATAAGTGAGCTTTGGCTGGTCTACATATTGCCTTTCCAAACTGCAGATACGATAGACCCAGTGACAAAGTGATGAAAGGTGCCTCTTCAACATGGTGTTTACCAATTGTCCTGGCTGGGTGTGGGTGATGCCACTAGCACAGCCTTTCAAGTCCAGGAACAGGGCCTGCCTGAGAGGCACCACTCAGAAACCACTCCTAGTGCAAGAGTCGCTCATGTGACTGATGGAAATACACTGTCTGAAACCCTGTTAGCTCCCTTGTTTCGAAATGGCTGCTAATAGTCTTGTTTCCTCTGTCATGTTTGATTTCCAAACAAAAAACTGCACAAGAATGACCACAAAAATAATGTATGAAAATACATTTTGTTCATGAGGAAGATGTGAGGTTGGAAAGCAAAGTGGGGGTCTCGTGACTGGTGTATTATTAGCCAGAAGTTGGCAGCAGACACTTTCTGGTTGACCTCGATGGCCTGGGAGGGACAGAAAAAGCAGGTAGCTCGCTGCACATTCTGCTGGTATCGCACATCTATTTTGGATTAAAGGCAAGCATCTTGTGGAGGAATTTGGCCCAGATGGATGACTGCCACCTCATCCACAAACGACTGTTCACTTTTAACACTTTAACACGATGAGCTTCGCCTACAAAGAATCTACTCCAAAAATACTTCAGTGACTGAAAAGGAAAACTGAATATGAACTAATGTTGTTCTCTCCTTGTTAAATTCTATCTCTACATTCTGTCTTACTTGTGATATGGTATATCCTCATGATACATGTGTTGTTTTTTCATGGAAAAAAGACAGAATCCTCTTTAGCAACATCCTCAGGCAGTGAATTCTGAACCCAAATAACCACTGCCTTACTGGGTTTTAGGGCTGGAAGATATTACAATGTGCATTAAAGGAAAAAAACATGCATAAATGCACTTTGTTTGGAACGACTCCAACTTGAGCACGTATTTCTTCCAGAACAATAACCTGGAGCGAGCACTGGACTGGATCTTCACTCACCCGGAGGAGGAGGAGAGTGATGCCGCGTCCGACATGGCAGACATGGAGCCCAACGACAACGCCTTCTCCAACACAAACTCCCACAGCGACTCCACGCTCTCCCCAGACAGAGACGTGACGGGTCCGCGGATCAAAGACGGGCCGGGACGTAAGTTGTCCAGCTGACTGCTCCGGTTTCGACTCAAGGGGAAAGTTTGTGTTGTCTGCATGCCTTTTTCATAAGAATTAAGAAGAGTAAAATTCAAAATCCTGCTGCACAAAAGTGAGGTTGGAATCGTTGCTAACTAGATTCGGGGAACCACACACAAAAATCTGAAAGCCAGGTATGAGTGCAAAAAGTCAAAATTAGAAGAAGGATCAAATGCAAAAACTAAAAGGAAAGAGTGGGGTGAAATAATAACAAACACTGAAGTCTAACACAGTAGTGTGAGAATACAATCACACAAGATAGAGCACAAAACAAAAACAAGTGTTTTTAGAGTAAATTCAGTGATTGTCGCAGAATAAAGAAAAGAAAGGAAAGAAAACATGGAGTTGCAATAAAATAATGTCCAAAAACTTCTGCTACATGCTTAATGTGAATGTAGGTTTTCAAATTTCAGTAAAGTTCTGACATGGTTTCCTCTACTGCTTCTCTTCTCTCACCTGCTCCGAGTCCTTATTAAGACTTAATGCTGTCCCAAAGTGATGTGGGCAAAATTCTAATCCATTTACATAGCTGGATGGTTGCCACCTTGACGCCGCTGATATCCAGCTTTGTGGGAGAGAATCATAAAATCCCCTCAGCAATGCAGAGACTCCCTGGCCTTTCATCATTTTTAATTAATTCACCGCTGTTCGCTGCTTGGCAGACGTGTGCTTTCTCCTTCACTCATGAGGACCCTGTTTTCTGGTCAGGTGTGATAAACTGCGCGTTCCACTAATGGAAACAACACACACAGAAAATGGCCAGGTATTGGTACAACTCTGCATTTGAACTTTTAAGTTTCGTAGAGCAACTCTTCAATTTTACACTCTGTAAGAGTGAGGATTTCTTAGGGTTAAAGTGCTCGGAGGTATGTTGATGGATGTCGGGTGTTTGAATGTCCTTTTGCAGAGGTGGCGAGTTGGAAAATAACTTTTAAAAATTGTACAATGGCCGTATATTCTATTTGAATCCAAATCCTATGTGTGACTTTGCATTTCTGTGCTGTTTTTCAGGTTATGAGCTCTTTGCCTTCATCAGCCACATGGGCGCGTCCACGATGTCGGGACACTATGTTTGTCACATTAAAAAAGAAGGAAGGTGAGCCGCACGCACTCTCGCCGCGCCGCTTTATATTCATAAAGCTCGCTGCGCTACAGGAGAACACGTTGTAAATCACTGTAACTGACTAAATGACTGGATAAAGACAAACGACCCGTCTCTGCGCCTGCCCTTCAACAGCAACACCAAAAAAATGCAGCCAAAACCTCGCAGTCCCAGCACTGGCAGAGTTGCCATTCGGAGCCAGGCTCCCCAGCAAACCATCCCGACCCATTTCTAAAGTGGACATCTGTCTGGTCAATCCAGACTTTACTGCATTAGTACAATATTTGCAACCTTGAAATGACAGAATGACCGCATACTGTATCTTCAAAATGACAGAAACCATCAGTGGAAACATGTTGTGAGTTTGGCCTCCTCATACTCGAAGGCAATGTTTTTCAACCACTGTGTCGCGGCACACTAGTGTACCGTGAGAGAATGTCAGGTGTGCCGTGAATTATTATCCAATTTGACTTAATTGGTCTAAAATATGTATATATAACTTTCCATTGTGAGTGACCTTGCTTAAAAAAACATGAGCCTGTTTTCCTTCCTCAATTCCTTCCAGGATATCAGCTTAGTGTGCATCTAATAGTAGTATAATAGATAGATTAAGAGACTATATTAGTAGGTTAAAAAGTGTCCTTTTATCATGTTTTTGCTTTGTGGTGTGTCATGGAATTTTTTTTAATGTGAAAAATGTGCTGTGGCTCAAAAGAGGTGCCTGTCTTTTTAAAACAGCTTGAAGAGTTGATTGACATGAGCCCTTCAAAAGAAGTCTGGACGTTAAAGCTTCAGTGTGTAAAATTTGTCCTGATTTATGATTTTTATATTGGTAAAAGCTTAACGTAAGGCCCATAAATACATTACTAAAAGTGTATACTCACAGTACAATAAAATTCATTGGGTTTTCCTACCCTTAGAACAGTTCTCATATAAATACGAGACGTGCTCGTCAGGTGGGCTTCCTTGAATACTGGGCTTCCCTAAAAATTTGACACACTGGACCTTTAAAAACAGGAGCTGCTTTGGCTTGCGTGCTTGTTTTGCGACGATGCCCTTTTCTCTGCCCTCGCGGTATTGAGCCCTGAGAGTGGTGACATTTCCGAGCGGCGTAAAAATATGGATTCCGTGTCTCCCTGCAGGTGGGTGATCTACAACGACCACAAGGTGTGCTTGTCGGAGCGGCCGCCAAAAGACTTGGGCTACGTCTACTTTTACCGCCGACTGTCGAGCAGCTAGACGCGAGCCATCGCCCGCCTCCGCCGCGAGACGACGGGCGGCGCCATCATCTCAAAGACGGGGGAAGAAGAAGATGAAGAGGAGGTAGAAGAAGAAGGAGGACGGAGAAGAGCGCGGGGGGGCGACGGCTCAGACTGGTTGCGCTCGCGTCACCGCGAGGCCATGCCAGGAGCAGCCGCGAGTCGGAAAAGGGAAAAAGTGACGTGCTTTTTGTGCTATTGTGTCGTGTTCATGTTTAGCTCTCACTGTTTGTGTTTTAGACAAGCTGAGCTCCCGGTGGTGGAGATGAGGAGGTGACGCGTGCGGTGGTTAGCGCGTCCGGAAGTACTGTCACATATCAGATCCCCTCACGGTTCCTGCCTTCTGCCACAGTGCCAGGTTTTTTTTTTTTTTTTTAAATGGTACTTTTTAAAATTTTTTCATTTCATTTTATTAAGAGTCGTGTTGAAACGCGAGTGCTTTGCTGCCAAACCGGACTTGCTCAGAAAGTACAACTGCAAATACAGGATGCGGCTGGTGAGCCACTGTCCCGTCGACTCGAGGGTTCGAAAGCTGTTGTTGGCCGTTGCAAAAATTGAGATGGAGGCAAAGAAGAGAGCCGCAAACACGATCAGAACTCACTGCAGTAGCTTTAACTTTTACCTGGAGAAACTTTTTCACTTCTCAAAAATATACAAATAGTTTTATTTCCCTGCAAGCACTTTTGTTTTTAACTCAGTCTGAACTTAGTCTGCATTTTGCACCGGATGTCGTCGTTTGCTGGATGTAAGTTACTGAATGTGATTAAATCTCCCCTACTGGCCATCTGTGTGTAGAGAGAGGACCGTGTCGTCTGCTAACAACAGGATCAGCTGATCAAACCTGGAATTACTTGCGTTTCATTTTCAAATGAATGCCTGCAATATTTGCCTACAATGCAAAAGTCCGCCTCTCAGCTGCAGCCGCGCTTGTTTGGTTCCTTTATCACGTTGACAGAATCCGACTTTGGCCCCTGAATGATGAAAAAAAAGAAAAAAAAAAGAATGTTTTTTGCCACTTTTTTACAGCTCTGTTTATCCAGTTAAGCCTCGCGGCAAAAGCAATACGTGCACCACGGCTGAACCCACCTGCTGCCCGGTCGGTCTGCTGTGTCGGTCTGACTGCAGCACTGAATGTAGAACTCGATGGTGCTCGCTGCAAAAACAAACCTCCCGTGGAGCCGCAGAGAGCACAGGAACCTGCTCGGTGCCCACCACACCATCCGCCAGTTTACACTGTTGTCTGTTTTATTCGAGCCATTAACCTCAACATTCATCTCATCACTCACACTCCGAGTTAAAAGTCTGGAACTGGAACACGAACCTGGTTTCATTTTGAGCGTGTCAACGTGGAATGACACAAGTTTAGTTTTTCCATCGGCACAGCGTGAAGACGACGCGGGAGGAAATAGTCCTTCGCTTTACGCCGCAGCATTGAAACCTGAAACGGTGCGTTTGACAGGAGGTTTTGTGAAGACGGTGGAAAAGAAAGTGGAGAGAACAGTTTGCTGCCTGGTGCCTGCGCATGGCGTCACATCTCACCTTCATCCGATACTTGATAAACTGCGGCAGTTTCTGTTGTCTGTGCCACACACACGCTCTGTGTCTCTATGCAACTTCCTCTGCTGTTCCCTCTTTACGCTCACAAACCAGAAGGAGGAGCCGCCTGGTTTTAAGTTCAGTCTGTCTGCTCTTCGCCCTCAGCGGCTTGATGATTGAAGAATCGTCTCGCTTACAAAGATTTCCCGCCGTGAATGTCGCGCACAACTCGTTTCGCCTGCCAGCACCTTTTTGTTCGCAGATTATTAGACGTGGCCCGTCTGTTTTGCTTTTCGGTTGTATTGTTCCAGCTCTCTTTTCTGCTCGTTCTCTGTCCTTCTTTTTTTTTTTTTGAAAGCATTTTAAAGGTTCACTTCGGTTTGGCTCCGGCAAACGTTTTCTTTTCGCTGTCAGCGTGTGCACTAGACGTCGACATTTAGTCCTCTGGATTGTACAATTGTACTCGTGAGTTTAATTCTCTCTTTTTTCATTTAACTAAGTGTCAAAAGGGTTTGTCACCTCTTTTTACTCTGTTGCCCTTTTTTTTTTTTTTTTTTGAAAAAGAAGTTTGTGCCAATTCTGTAGTTTTCATTACGTAGTTCTCCTGAAGGGATTATTTTACATTTACTTTTGTAATGTATGCCTTTACCCAGACGTGATTGGATTTATCCGAGCGGAGTAACGGCGGTGTTGCCCAAATGCACTGTACACTTAAAAAAAAAAAAAGTTTTGGATAATTTAATAAACTACACCTTTGTTGACACTTTCCTTCTTTAACAGGCCTGTTGTGATGTTATTTCACAAAGAGGAAGACATGAAGGCAGAATATATATAACAACAGTTTATTTTAAAAGATTACTTTTGTATTGTACGTTTCAAAGGTGCTAATGATTTTCTCGTGGTTATACAGGGAGAGTAATATGCATTACACTTGGTGCTTCAATAAATGAATTACTGAATGTAAAGTATATAATTTCTACGTTCGTTTATCAAAATAGCGTGTTATTCATACATTTCTGGTGAATTCTTAAATAACTCGGGTGAAACTGTCTTTTTACACGTGGAGTTAAAGATGAAGAGGGAAGGAAACATGTACCAAACATCTCTGTGGAACCAAAGCATTGATGGCAATAAGGACATTTGAAAAATGTCACAATAATGATGAAAACTTTGTATACAATGTCAGAGGACCATATGCATCTGTAGAGCTTTATCACTGTGCTTAAGGACAATGCAGTTAAGACTTTATAAATAGATATAGTGGGGGAAAAATACTTTAAATACTTCAGTAGAATTACAAACCTCCAAAACTAGAAAGGCCTAAATTGTTTAAAAATCAAATTTAAAAACTAATTTTCATCTTCCTGCTGTTTTCAGAAATCTTCAGTTGCTTTCATTTGAAATTGTGTGCAGGGTTTAAAATGGGACTATTTCTTCTGAACACACTGTAACTGTTACATTACATTAGGGCAACAAGTGAGACACAATGTGATACAATCCTCTCCAACTGAGGTTTGTTAAACAGTATTGTTTGTATGATGGAGGAATAAATTGCGTTCCAGTCATATTACGATTAAACCTGCAGGAACAATGTTTTGATATCATGAACTCGATAAAGCTATGGTAGGATGCAATTCCACTGATAGGAAATGTAATAGAAGAATATTATTAACACATCAGAATGGTTAGTGGTTTTTACCATGTCAGGTTCAGTGCAGTACGTTTTTGAGTTTCATCCTTTTCCAGTTTTTATTTTTATTTAATACCATGATCTCCATCAGCTCAGCATGTTAACATATTGTTCTCAAGCCAGGTAAAATATAGTAAAGTTTAATTACACCTGCGGTGCTGACAATAAGAGATCATGAGATTGAGTATATTTGAAAGTATATTTTCTAATTTCTAAATTTCTTTAGTTGTCTCATTCTCAATTTCTAAAAGCATAACAAGCAGATTTGTGTCAAAGCGATTCTGATGTTGGTTCCAATTTGCTCTATAGGTGCCATATGATGGACAATTTACCTGCTAATATTTTTCAAACAGCAACATGACAGACTGACTAATGATTGGAAAAAAATGGCCCTGTGATGTCACATGAGGCACTGATCCCCTTTGGACCTGTGTACCTGTTTTGTTTTTGTCCTTTTCCAAATGTTAGAGATAAAACAAAGATTCAAATCTACCATCTACTGGAAGTCTAAAGAGTTTTCTCAATGGTTTTCCACTATAGTCGGGGATGAAAAATCTGACCTGAATAGGACACACCAGCTCGCACGAGTAAATAAAGCTCATTCAGCTGCAATACTCTTTTAGTGTGAAGCAACTATAGAACACAGCACTGAGTACTTAACATTGGCTTTATAAAAGTGGCTGTGACAACAGAAAGGCTCTGTGCTGATAAACATAGGCTGGGGTTATTCAATACATGTGTAAAGAATACAGGTATATCCGTTGAGTAGCAGTTGCAGAAGTGTGCCAGTATTGAAGCTCAAGTGTCTGCTTCCTCTGCTTGAGCTCCGTGCACCCTTGCTGACCTATTGCAGGTGGAAGAAGCATCTTGTTGCAGGATATATACTGAATATATACATCACCAAATGTTAAGTTATGTTTTTTTTTTTTTTTTTTTTTTAAAGTGCATTGCAGAGATATTGCAGGAAAACGTCATTGTTTTTTCTCCTTACTTGTTTACATTTGTGGGAATGAAAGAGACAAAGCGCTTCCATTTCATGTTTCATGCATACAACTTAGATTGGCATTCATAAAATAAGTAAATGTTGGGGATGTCCATGCGATCGACCTGTGTGAAAGGAGCATGCGCTGAGCAAGGCCAGTTCACCTGAGGAGGAGAAGGTGGGTTCTACAAAAAGAAAAGCCGTCGCCCTCATTCCAACAATTTTGCAGAACGACAGCGAGCGCGGCTAAACTTTATTTTATTTTTTTAAGCCAGCAACTGGAGGTCTCGTTAAAAAAATAGGTTCTTCACTTCTACTACAACTACAGTATCTTGTGATGCAAAAGGCCTGCAACCTCCTAGGAAAACTAGCGCAAATCCATGAATCGCAGTTGTCAAAGACATCTCGTTCTCTTTAAGTTTCAGTACAGTTATTAAAATGATTAAGATAGCATTAGGCATCAATAGTCAACCATGCACTGACAGACATCAGTCTCCCATGAAGCTATCCCTGGCCACTGTTGGAGATTATAGAAAGAAAGACGGGGGATGAAGGCTTGTCTCGGATGTGCTGAGAGCAACGATACGTAGATGAATTGCATTTGGTGACAGTGGACAACATGCTGGCTCGGGGTCTTTCCAGCTGGCAGCATTAGCGAGTACATTGTAGGTGAGTGGGGTGAAAGTCAGCTGAGTCACACACGTGCCCAGAGCAGATGTAGCCGCGCGGCCATAAAGGATTTTGCAGAGTCTACGCTGAGCAGAACTGAAAACGGCAAAAGTCTTTTAACTTTAGCGAGTTAGCACAGACCAGCTGAAGGCAGTATCATAAACATACTGTCACAGTGTATAGTTTATGATAGAGAGGGCATTGCTTTTTGTTCTCAGAACTTTGGGGAGTCAAAATCATAGAATAACTGAAGTGAATGTTAGGGCTACATTTAATGACAACCCAAGGAAATGCTGTTTTTATGGCATGTCATTGGAGAAGAGAAAAGGCCCCTGGACGCTCATAACTGGTCAATAGTCTGTTTGTAGGAGTTGTATGCAAAGTCAGCTTCTGAACAGATCCCGAGGCGTCACGACGTGGCCCCAGCGGGTTTGTTATTTGTCAAACAGAGGGCAAACTGTGACATCTAGTGGTGAATTGATATCGCACATAGACTCTTTAAATCACTTTTTGATCTTTTTTCTCTTTTTGAAACTTGTCTTTTGACTCCAGCACATAAATCCCCATTCAGAGACTGTCCAACATGTCTGAACGCATTCCATTAGAAAATAAATGGCGATTTGCTGACAGAATTTCCAGTGGCAGCCAATCAATCCCCATTAACTGACTCCACTGACAAACTTCTGTCTATCGTCATTCCACACAGTGTAAAGATGTCCTTGCACACTCTGTTGTTGTGTCAATGTTGTTATTATGTTTAACTGAAATGGGATGGGGAGGTAGTTGGCACCCCAAAAGTGTCTGGACCTGGGCCTGGACATGGCGCATGTGCATGGCTAAAAATAAACCTACCAGCAATTATTCTCAGTCATATCATCCATCATGTCACTGCCAATTCTTTTCTCTCTCTTTTTTTGAATTCTCTGATGAGTTGTGCAGATCACTGTTGGCGCCTCCCACCCCCCCACTCTCCCTCTGGTAAAGACTGTTGGCATGCACATATGTGCAGTGTCCCCGTGGCCTCCTCTCTCTCTCCTTGATCTATTAAACATCACACTTGGCCATAAGGAGCCCGTGCCAAAAAGCCTCTCTCGGTGTCTGAGTGCGTTAGCCACGACGTTCTTGCACTCTCCTTGGGAAGACCGTTTGTGTTCCAATGTGGTTTTGGTTCGATGTGTTTCCTCGCTGACAAAACACTGTGGGTGTTTTCGCCTAAAGTGCATCCGGGGTGAGTGTGGCGACGGGTGAAATACGGCGCGTGTCTGAGAGCAGAGCCTGATGTACGGCGGCACATCAGTCGGGTGCAGCTCAGGTCGGACACATTGTGCTGCAGCCCAGGGTTCTTATTCATGTAGGCACCACTTTGGGTGGTGGATTCTGTGTGTGTGTGTGTGTGTTTTTTTCTTGTGCACGACTAACCACAGTTCTGCCTACAAGAGGAACGCCTCTTTTTTCCCCCGGCTTCCCAGTGAAACAGTTTTCGCGCAGACTGTGCCATCAAAGCTGTACAGTTGGGGAGATGAATGGCTCTCGTCGTGGCCTCTGCCTCCTCCTGATAACACTCTGCCACAGCACCCGAATCGCCACTTTCTTTTTGGTCGGCTGAGGCGGGCGGCGACAAGCGGACAATTCAAGGCTGGCAACAAAAAGCATTGCCTTTGCATAGGATCAGAGGATAAAAACGCTGCGTGCGTGCTGCACACTGGCTGACTTACTGGGGACTTACGAGACGGCGAGAGGCTGAGCTGTACGGTTCGGGTGGAGATTATTTACCATCCACTCTTTTTTTTTGCGCGTCCGGAGACGTGACGCTCACCCCTGAGAGTGACTTTCAAAGGGGACAAACTCAAACTATCTCACTCACTGTTTTCTCAATGAGTGAGAGAAGCTGCGAGGCAAAACAAGCCTCTATTGGAAATGATCTCAAATAACTGCTTCCTTACAATCACGTGCTTTGCAAATGCATGGCAATAATTTCAATACATTTACTACTAATATGAGCAAGTAGTTTAAAAAATTAAAAAGGCTGTAAAAGCTGAGATAAATATATAAATATTGAAATCATGCATGATGGGCAGTGTCAATTTGATTCCATTAAATGAGCTTCAAAGACAAACAAAGTAAATAAAGTAATTGCATCAGGAAATACCCCGAGCCGCTGCAGGTCTTGGCTCATGGCTGCATGTCTTGGACATGCCATGTCGCACGCCTGCATTGAATTTGAGAACAATGTGCGCACTGAATGTGACTCCTCCAGCTGTCCACCGAGGGAGGAAGAGAAGAAGCTTTTTCCCCACAGAATGAAGTTTAAAGGTTTTGCTCGGGCGCTAAATGGCGCCCAGCTTCCATTCCGCCGTTCCTCCAAACAGTCGGCGTAAAAGGAAACTGCAGAGAAGCTGAGAGCCGAGACCCTCCACGAGAAACAAACATGAAATAAAATAAAAATAAACAATTAAACAAAGGCTCAAAAAATCTTTTAAGTTCAGAAGACGGCAGTTATTCAAAGAAAGCAAAACCAGTCAGAAAATGGCTTAGTTTTTTTTTTTTCTCGAGTTGCCATAAAAATAGTATAAATAAATACGTTTTTTCCCCCCGCATGCATTTCAGTAAGGCTTTACAACCTGGCTTGCACATTCCACTTGGGGTTGAGGAAGGTAATTGTCTGTCTTGAGTGCAAAGGGAAAACTTCTGAAAGTGTGTCGATTTTGAACGAGAATCCCATTTTTGAAAAAAGGGGGGAAAAATGCTTATGCTCATGCAGTATCTTTGTTCTCCGCTGAAAGGGGGGCAAAACAAGCCAGGAACAGATTTCAGGTTCTACGTCGTCGTGTTCGCTCAATCCATCCCGCAGCAGGGTGGGGGTGTCGCCGAGTCTTTGAAAGTAACTGGGATAAAGTGAGGCTTTCTTCTCCAGACTCCAGTCTCTCCGCACGCAGCCTGCCAGGGTTCCTCCTGCTAGACTGGCAACGCCGTCTGTCTCCCTCTGCCCGCCTCGGCTCTGTTCCACTGGACGAGTCAGTTTTTAATTGATGTGTTCTCTAAGGCATTGCTCGTACAATCTTTGCCCGTCCTCGTGTTCTTCAGGGAAATCACAAATTGCAGTGCAAAATCCATCTCCGAGCTTCAGACGCTTGGAAGAACCCCGTCCTCCAAAACATCTCCAAGGTACTTGGGCGACTTTGACGGCTGCGGTCGAGTGTTTACGTGCATAAAAAAACGAACAAAACAAAAAAAGAAAAAACACACATTTTTTTGTCTCTAACACCAGATCTAATGATTCTGATGCGTGCACTTTGGCTGTCGGATGTACAGTAGATTGCAGAGTGTGTGAGTGGCTGGATGCTATCGCCGTAAACACAACCCTCCTTTACATGTCAAGGTTAAAGGCCCGCATGAGGAGATCCAAGTCACCGATGTTTGCGGCCTGGAAGAGTTCGGGCTGATCCAACATAGATAAAGCTATCCTCAGGGCAGCCCAGATGTTTCCAGACATCACCTGGTGGGCCTGCTGGCGGCTCCGGCTTTTCCTCTGAAGGCTCAACGCCGTCAAGAAGTTGCTGGCCGCCTCTCTGGAAAGGAAAGAGACAGAAATGAGTTTGGCGCCTTCCTGGGTGATGGGACTCACCTTGTGTGATCACACAAATAGAGATTTAGAACCATAAGTTCAGGAACAAATACTTTTTCAGACAGTTATTTAAAGATTGATGAATTGTATTTTTCTTCCATAAAGGCCTGCTGTCAAAGATTGAGTGGCATCTTGTGGTAAGAGAGAAAACGTTTGGCTTCACTGTTTCTCTGCAAACGTGACCTGAGCAAAATCTGGGAAAGGTCACTTTGATGCCGTTGTTTTCTGATGTCTCACTCGATCTTAAATCTTTTGTATGTCAGCTGTGAAAAAAATCACAAATTCTGACTGACGCTTAAGAAGTTGTGGCATAACATAGCTGCCTTCATCTAGGTGGTAAATGCTTATTATTAGAGTATGCGAAAAACAAGTATTCAGCTTATGTCTTCAAAAAGCAAAATCACAGACATGATCATTATTATTAGCGTTTTTCTTAAATAACAGACGCATGGCTATTCTAAGATGTTACTGTTGTACCTTTACATGTACGACAGTCAGGTGACCTTCTGAGGAAGACGGAAGCACCCTTCGAAGGTACGAAAGTAACATCTTAAAAAAGCCACGTGTCTGTTATAAAAGAAAAACGCTAATAGTAATATATACCTTATGAAGACACAATCAACCTCATTCAGTTATTCACAGACATCTTCGTGAGTTTCGCCAGTGTGGGTCAGGTGCAGGAGCTGGCTCTCACCGTGCTGTCTCCCTAGTCGGACCACCGTACCTGTGAGCGCCCAGGTTAATGCAGCTGATGCCCAGGTTGTAGCGGGACCTGATGAAGCCAGGCTGCAGCTCCAGGGCTCGCGTGTAGGCCTCCACCGCCTCCTCGCTGCGGTCGCCGTTGGCCAGCGTGGCGCCCAGGCGGTTCCACAGGAGGTAGTCCTGGGTAGGCGACATGTTTAAAGTTCATGGACAAGCGTGGGACAAATCTGTTGCGGGGGTTGGCTATCTGCGTGTTTGTGACCTGTACGCACTCCTGAACGATGTCATCGCCATCTAAGTTTTCCTCTCAACTCTGCCGAGGTCGTGACGGGGCTCCATTTGACTGCCTCTGCTGAAGAGACAGTCTAATGGAGCTGAATAATCCGGGCTGCCGAACAGCGCGCAGCCTCGTATCCGCTGCGACAGCACGACCGGAGCAGAGTCAGTCAGGGAGCGATTTTCTCCTCCGTCCGCGCACAAATAACAGGGAAGTGTTACTTGCTGACCTCTTGTGTCGGCCCGCCTGTTATGAAGTCATCTAAGAGGCGGGTAATTTAAGGGGGCTGCTGAGATGCATCGCACAGGATGTCCTTGCAGTCGTAACTCACCTGCACGCACGCACACAGACACACTCGGAGGTCGCGGTCTGCTACAGGGGCCCTTCATCTTTAGTTAAGCCCCGGAGCTGCCTGTAATTATCCCCCCACTTTGTGTTCAGGGCGATTTCTCAGCAGGAGAGCTGAAATTATCAAGTCAAATGTGGGAGGTGGAATCAGGGGGAAAGTGTTCTTCTCGCCAGGCTGAGACATTGATCGAGGAGGGCAGAGACTGATTTGCATGACAGTGACACAGGGAAAAAAAAGTTTCTCGCTCGTCGTCGTCTTTCTATGTTGCCGCACAAAGAGAATCCATTCATGCTGTTGTTTTTCCAATGCTGGCCTTGAGCTGGATCGTGATTGGAGCTTGCGTGTGACACATCCTGTAAGCTTCCCTTGCTTCGCGTACCGCTGGAGCGCCTCGCCTCGCCTCGCTTGTCTGCCACGGCAGAGGGGTTTCATGTCTACAGTGTGCGCTCGCGTGGGACGTGTGAAAGATCACACGGTGCCTCGCGCATGTAGCGTATGAGTCTGAACAAGATATGTTGAATTATTTCAAAGGCAAAGCGAGCCAACTGCAACTGCAGGAGGAAACCTGTTTAACTTGTGATACAATATGCTATTACCATGTCCCATACAATAACATAAAGCAGCCATTATAAATATGATAGTGTAATCATTGTATTTATTTTGTTTGATTTTCTGTTTGTCCCTTGTTAGGTAACCAAACCCCCTTTTAATCCCATTCAACTGGTGTAATTAGCCTCATTTGCATCAAGTCCCCTTTGTATCCTCTGTACTGTACTGACTACAAAGGTGCAGGTAAGAGTTTGTTTTGGAAATTAAACTTGTTGATTTGATTTGATTTTTGATCATGGAGACACTTTGAAATACATGTTGATATATTGCGTTTACATGTGTTTTAGGAAATGTGTGTGTGAGATCTACCAATTATATTGCAGTAGCAGCACAGAAAAATATAAGTTTTTTTTCCAGAGATTTCCATTTGTTGTGATTATTTATCCATATATGTATTTATAGATATACAGTTTATGCAGGAGGGCAAAAGATCAAAACAAAGTCTATGTTTTTTGATGTAAGCTCAAACTTTGCTATCTGACTCTTCCCATTTAGGACTGAATCAACCAGTGAGATCAGTTTTGCCTGCTGCCTTCAACTAGTTACAGCTCTGTTCTGTCTAATCTGTGTTTTTCCCAGTGTGTGTGTGCATGTGTGTTTCCTACCTCGGGCCGCACCGACAGCGCTGTATTAAAGGCCTCCACAGCTTTGTTGAACTCTCCACTGAGATTGTAAAGGACCCCGAGGCCCGTCTGCAAATCCGGGTCAATGCTGTCAGAGTTGTTCTGAACTGTTTCCAAGAAGAGTTCCTTGACCTCTGGTAGCAGGGAGCTGTGAATGTGAGCGTGCACGCACACACAAACACACGCACGCACACACACATGCAAGCATGCACGCACACACGCACACACAGATAAGGATTAGTGTGACTTAAGGCTGCTGAGTGAGCGCTCTTCAAATCTCGAGGCGATGATGTGCACTGTTCTGCACGTCAACTTTTATTCATGTGGTGTAAATAAATAAGTGCCAAGGAGCGCTGAAGCAAAAACAAATGACTGAACTGTGAAGACGGCAGAACTCGCTTGAAGGCAAGAAACTGAGAAGGGGAGGGGGCCCATTGTTGTTAAAACTTTTTTATTGAATTCATAAAACAGAATTTCATATTAAAATGATTTCATAATTCATCAAAGCTTTTTTTCAAATCATTGCTGCATAGGGATAAATCTGGTCAATTCATTTTAGTCTCTCGGCATCACTCAACCACATCAAATCAACTCTTTTATGCCTGTCAAATAACTTTTGACGCAGCTCATGGTACAAAGGGCAATAAAACAGAAAATGGAATCCACTCTCAATGTCAATATCACAGCAAACACTTCTGTTATCCCTGGTAACGTCCTTTTTTGAATTGTGTGTGCGTACGTGTTTCAAGCTAAGATGTGTGGTAACAGCGGTGGCCAACTTCTCAACTACTGCAAATAAATGAGTTCTTTTCTGCTGGAGTCTAAGGGTAAATCTCTCTTCTTCAGATGCATTCTTGTTGAATCTCTGTGCAGGGTTTTACTTTTGCTTTGTGTTGGACTTCTCTGATGTTTCACACAGAGAGGGAGATGCTTCAGGCCCTGAGCAATAGAGACTAAAGCTGGACAGAGGACAGCCAGAGAGCTGCTGCTAGGACTGCTCTCTGGGCTAAATGTTAGTTTCCACCAGGCCTGTCCCTGTCTGCCAAATGGAGGGGGTGGGGTCAAGTTAGACTCCAAAAAATGTATTAAATAAAAAAAATTCATTAGTCCCTAACGGTCGCTAAAAGTTAATCATGTTCAAATATACAGAATAAAATAAATAAATAAAATAAAATAAAATATTTACTTCTTTTTTTTTTGTCAAGCACAGCCAACAAGTTGTTGTGTTTACTGACACCTGCAACGGTAGTAATGCTGATGCACTACTGTGTATGGCCAGTGGGTGGCCCGGTAGGATTGTGAGCCTAATTAAAGACGGTGTAGAAGAAGGAGTGAGTCTGCCTGTCACGTTATGACGTATGTGCCCCGGCTACGGAGAGTTCACCTGGCTCTTTTATTTCTGACTGAACAACACCACACAAGTCATGTGTGCGCAAATTAACTATGTGTTCAAAAGCTAAACCAGAACTTATCCACTCGCACACTTTGGGTTCCCCATCTAAAAAGGTGGGGCCCAGAGATGAAGATGCTGGTGCAAATGGTGTAAATCCACAGAAAAAAAAAACGCCGAACACGCAGCAGGTGCTGAGGTAACGTTAGCTGCTCCAGCTGCTAGGCTAGCGCACGTGATTCGCCACCTGGTTGGACATCGAAGCGAAGGGAACGTCCTTGGAGAAACCAAGCAGGAGGCCGTGGAGTAGTTTCGAGACAATAAAAAATAAAAAGGAACACTACACATGAGAACACTGGAGAGACCGTGGCAACGTGTCTCCCCGCGTCCTCGGCTGAGTGCAAACGAGGCTTTCCCGCAGTTAATAACACGGACAAATGGGCGCGCAACACAACGGCCCCCCTCGACTAATTCGCATGATGTTGCATCGCCTTCCCCTCTTCCTGGAAACCAGGACAGCAACCAGAAGAAGTCGAGCCCAGGCATGTTCGTTCTATTCCAACTTAAGGTAAGAGGCTAGTTTTTCAATCTTGGCATTGGCGGAATTGTGATGATGGAACTGATTGTTGTGCCCATGACTGAAGAGTGTTTGCGACCGTGAGTGTGTCCTTCGGCATTCTGCATGGTTATGTTGGCCTCTTTAGTGAGGCAGCCTGGCCTTGGAGCTCGACAAGTCTGTGTGTGTGTGTGTGTGTGTGTGTGTGTGTGTGTGTGTAGTGCTTTTTTTTTCAATGGCGAACGTGCTTTGTGTATGTGTTCAGTAATGTGTTTATCTGATTGTGTTTGCAGTAGACGAACAGTTAACTAATGTCCCACGATGGGTCATGCTGCAGGTGCGCACTGATTGCGTGCAGGGCGGCTATACCTGACATTTATTGCTCTTGTCAGTGAGCCTGACTGGTGCCAATTGCTGTCGTATCTGCATTGCAATGCACAGCTTTGTCTCTCCTTTACAAGGACTAGCAGTTCGGATGATCAAAAATGGTTAAGTGTTTGCCTGTGGGTGTTGTCAATAGTGTTTTCACGTTGCGTCATCAAAACCGGAAGTCGACATCTCGGAGATACTCGCAATGCAACTAGACTGTGCATTGTGACACAACCAGATTATTGTCGCACAAAAAACGGGTTAATAATAATAAAAAAAAGTTCTTCCTTCAAGGTGGGGCGTGACAGAGAAAGTTTGAGAACCACTGCTTTAGATTATCAAAAGTCATCACAAATAAGGTAGAGGAGTCCAAAAAATGTCCAATGAACGGAGACGTTTGTGGCTGGCATGAAATCTGTGATCTTATTGACACAAATATGATTGTTGGCAAGTTCAACATAACTGAAAAAGTGATTGTATGTCAGTGGAGATGTTCCCTTGACGTCATCACATAAAAAAGCACTTACTGATGCTTTTCAGTCCATTTCTAACTCTTTATCAAGCCCTTGATAAGCTTAGGCTGCTTGATAATTATAATCAGGTGTGTTAAATTGGAGAGCTATCTAAAACATGCAGGACAGTAGATCTCCAGAAGCAGGGTTGGTGACCACTGAGTTAGAGCATCGCTTTGATTTTTGCAGCTTCCACACGTCCCTCTTGGCTTTCCTGTTTTGACATTTTAAATTCCACCAAAAATGTATATTCAGCGTCCTCAGATTGTATTGTTTACATCTGAGTATCTCCAATATGGCCGTGCATCCGGGTAACTGGCAAAAATGTGACGTCGCTGAAAACACTCTATAGGCTATAGACTGATCGTCCTGGCTTGCAGCCATGCAGTATTGGAATGTCATAGGCCGAGTGATACAAGCAAGACTGGCCTGTCCTAACAAAGGGCTCAGGAAAGAACAAATCTCCGGGGGTGGGCGGAGTGTGGCACAGAGAAAAAGAGAGCGATAGAACAAAGATGACATTGTGTGGATTAGACGGCAGACCGCTGTCTCTGTCGGCACGTCTCCTCACACCGACCGCCGGATATAATGCTGTCTCACCTCTGCTGCGGTTGTTCACTCAGATTTATGTAATAGCCTAATTTTACCGGCTCAAGAGGTTCCGGGCTTGCGCTTTCTCCTGCAGACGTCCTGTACACTTTGTAAGGTAGGAAATCAGATGAGAAAGCCTGACACAGAGGGAGGTGGGGTCTGTCGCTGCTCAGCTGGTGTGCGCTGCACACTAAAAAAGATTTCTGGGGTACCACTGAAGGAATTCTTGTATTGCAAATCTAATTTTTTTTAAAAATCTGTTTGGTTTACATAATGTCAGCACAACACTAATGACGAAGTGAAGTTGAGTGAAACCAGAACTGGGGCCCCATGACGTCATCACACCAGTGATTATATTTAGTACGATCAGCGCTCCCTCTTATTGCTTTATAATCTCTTGTGTAGTTGACTGACCAAATGTTGTAAACTCAGACGTGACCTCACACGTCAACCAATACTTCATTGCTGCTCCCACAAAAAACAAAAAAAAAGGCTTTTGTTTTGTTCTCAACAGACCTGAGTTGAATACTCCACCTTTCGTGTCTGGTCAGGTTGGGGGCTTGCGACATCCTGCGCTGCGAGTTGGGGGAGGCCATCAGGTGGCTCTTGCCCTTCAGCAAGTGCTTGTACTTGGGGTTGTGTCGCAGCCAGCGGAGCAGGGCCTCACAGGCGTCGTTCCTCATGCCTGTGTTGGTCAGGCTCACCGCCAGGGCCATGAGGGCCGCGAGGTTGTTGGGGTGGAGCTCCAAACACCTGGACGGAGACAGGGATCCCGGTTGAGCAAACATCAAAGGGAAACTCGGATTTGACAGGCATTAATTGGGACGGGCCGGAGCCGGGGAACATCAGGCGCGGGATGCTGATTTCTGGGTTAGGAAGGAGGGCAGCAGATCCCCTCCTGCCCTCCGCACCCCTGCCTGCAGCATCCTTTCCCACTCGGGGTTCAAACAAGGGGAAATACAGAGAAACCTCTGGCTGACTCTCTGGTAGAGGTGGAGACATGGAGAGTGCCTCCGCATTACGTCACATCATCTTATATCACTGGGGCGGCTGCGACCAAGATCGCGGCTGCCCTCTGTAATTGGGAATGGGGTGGAGAGGAGCAGCACTTGGACGGGCTGAGAGACAGGAGGAGAGGCCAGAACAAGATTTAGCTTTCATCCTGATCATTTTCCAGCCCGAATTACCGCAGTGGATGTGCCAGCTTCCCTAAAACCCCCCATAATCTCAGTCAAACCAAATCATTTCACTACCGCACTTCCCTGTGTGTGTGTGTGTGCGTGTGTGTGTGTGTGTGTGTGTGTGTGTGTGTGTGTGTGTGTGTGTGTGTGTGTGTGTGTGTGTGTGTGTGTGTGTGTGTGTGTGTGTGTGTGTGTGTGAGAGAAGTCATCTTGTTTTGTCTAAGTTATCAACTTTACGGGTACATTGTGCTTTACAACATTGAATCAGGAATTTCAACTTTTTCTTCATCATCAATTAGAAAGATTCTGGTGATCTTTCAGCGTCACAAAGGTTCTCTGATTAGACCACTTCCTCGTCAAGCCAATATCCTAAAAACGTAATAATGCATTATATTTGATTAGGTCACCCCAATCTTCCGTTCCAAGGATGTGCAGGGTTTTTTTGCAAGTTGTTTATCACCTTTTGATTATCAGTTTTGAAAGTTAAAGAAGAAATTCAAATTAATTTGGCTTTTGCTTGCAAGTAAACATGGAAGACTGAAAAAAAAAAAAAAAAAAAATCCCCTAGAAACAATTAAACATTTTTTTAAGAGACCTGTGGGAACAGAAGTTCTATCAATTCTAAAAAAAACATTAGAGTCTTTGCTGGAGTGGTGAAGAAAACTGGAACGGAGCGGGATGACAAGGCTCAGGCCGAGTGAAGTGGTGCCGAGGCACCAACAATGGGACTAACGCCAGGTGAACAACTCAATCTCACTTCATACTCAAACGCTCCCCTCACAGATGGAGCTGTTACATAATAAAACAAAACCAAAAGAGACCAGGGATCTAAGTCGTGTTTCACAATCTGCGGCTGTCTGTCGGATTAAACGAGGGAGCGGCGATGCCGGCTGACGCACCGCATTCAAAACTTCACGCGCCACAAAGCGCCGTTTGTCCTCATTAATTTGGCGGCATGTCGGGCGCCGTTCGCACCTGTAAATGGGGCCTTGTGGAGAGGCCACTTTCTGACTTTTCTTGCACTCCTTGAGGGAGGAGAGGCAGCGACGTTTGTCTTGAGCGGTGTGTCGTGAATGGAAGAATCTGTCTGCGCCGCCTCTGGGCAACAACCAGCGTTGCTATTTTCAGGATGAAAGGCACGTTTGCTTGTCTGGCTAAGCGCAGTACTGATGCTGCTCCTCCTGGGCTATAAATAAATGACAAAACGATTCAACTTTGTGTCCTATTCTTAGAATGACTGCTGCTGCCGCTGCTGAAGGAAGGTTCACTCAAAACCACGCCTCTTGTCGACAAGGATTTTTTTTTCCTCCTCACCTCTGGAGGGAGACGATGGCAGCCTGCTCGTTCTCGTTTTCTGCCTGCGTGGTTCCCAACACTTGCCAAGCCTGCAGGGGGAAGGAGAGCAACAAGAATATTAGTCAGCGGCGACGGGGTGGTAGAGTGGCGTCCCGGGTCTGAGACGGCGTCGCCTGTCTGGCACAGTGAGTGAGGAGCAACACAACTGTTTTGTCAAATCACCCCACTGGGTCTACAGATCTGCGAGACGGTTGGAACTCCTGAGGATGTGGAACATCCTTTAGATGTTTTGATCCACCCCCCATGAGATTCACGTATCAGCAGCACCTCCTTGTTGTGAATCTCCTGCTCCTCCTCGTCCCAACAGGGCTCTACTGGATGGAGATCAAGTGACTGTGTGCAGTGAACTCGGTGTTGTTGCGTTACCCTGATGGGTGACTGTGAGTTGTGACGAGATGGATGTGGTCAACGCAGTGCTGCAGTGGGGTTTTCAGTTTGCTTAGTTGGTACAAAAGACACCAGTGTGTGTCAAGAAGACATCATCCACACCTTCACGACACCTCACCATCCTAAACACAAGGTAGGTGGATCAATTGTAGGAGGATCAAAGGTAGGAAAAACCTATGTCTGTTGAGAAGAAAGGTATACAGTAAATCCACAAGGCAGGTGGACTCTGCGTTTTCTTGTTATTTCAGACCAGGCAGCATTTTCATTTGTCTTTACTGTCCAATTTACTATTTTATTTTGTCATCCTGTTCCCTGTGTTGTGTCGGTTGATTCTACTTCCAGTGTTTTCCCGCTATTTTTGGTGCTTGTCTCCTGACCTGACCTGTCTCTCTGACCTGTGTCTCGATACCCATTTCATTTAAGCCACATGCCCACTTTCTTTGTCCGAGTGTCTTTGTGGCCCTTGCCTACAAGGTGCTCTTGGGTTATGTTGGGATTGCCTCCTGCTTGAGGTCAGTTTGACTCCTTGCTGGATGGAATTACTCAAATGCACCATGTTAAATGAAACTGTGTTGCTACAGCTCTTCAGGTTTAGAATAGCGAAAATGTTAGTCAATAGTGAAAATCAGTCCTTGTTTCTATCTTTTTTTTTCCCAAAATGGCACATAAATCAGTTGGCCATTCATAAGGAGTTGCTAATCAAATGTACCATGAGTCGACACAAGAGGGCGGTGATTGGTGCAACTACACCAAACTCTACGAGATTACCAGATTACTCTTGAGTATTTTGAAGACACGCTTAATAACCAGTTCCAGACTAATCTGTGGTGATGCTTCTTTCTTCTGCCCTTTTGAAATGAGGGTCAAAGAAAAAATACTTCTGAGCCATTCTGAGGTCTTCGCAGCGAGGGGCAATGAGCCACTAAGCACCGTCAGGCAAAAAAAATTGGAATCATATTAGTTCCATACACTGCGGGATAATCCTCTCCTCGGAATAACTGGCACATTTCTGTGTATTCCAGGGGATTTCTGGGAGCACTTTGTGTGTGAGGGCTTTGCTCCTTCAGCCTGCCAAGAGGTCATTCCCTGTGAGACACACAGAGTAAAGGAACAACAAAAAAATAAAAATCCCGCAGAATGAGCAATTATTTGGTTTACTGAGCACTGAGCAGATGGAAATTGTAATCAAGAAAAAGTCTCTCTCTTTTTTTTGCCACAGTAAATAACTTTTTTAAGGAGAGGCAGATAAAAGCTCCACATCTCCAAGCAATCAGGGGGTTTGGCTCCGCGAGAGTCGGCTTGACACAGATTGGGGTGAGTGAGAGCTTCTTCCTCCGTCACCTCTCTCAACCGAGGGGAGCTATTGTGGTCGGGAGCTCATGGAACTGCAGTTTTAATGGCCGTCTGTGCTTTAAATGCACTCGGCGGTTCCTCTTTTTGTCCCGACCACATCCCCAGCTGTGAATACTGTGAGTGCCTGCCACCGTAATCTTGGAAAAGTGCGAGTGTGATTGTCGCAGCGAGCGAGCCTGCGCTGGGCGTACTAAGCGGGTTCACCTCTGAGTCATGAGGGTCCTGCAGGACGGCCGCCTCCAGCAGCAGCACGGCGTTTTGCAGGTCTCCCTCCCGAGACTTCTTTAGCCCCTCTTCGAAGGCGTTTGGCAAGTCCTTGCAAGGATTATCTGTGTGGAAGTAGTAACCCTGTCAGCAAAAAGAGACAGAGAGAGAGAAAGAACAACAGGGGATGAAAGAAACATGGAAAGTGGCAATGTCAGTTTCTCTCCTTCATATTCAAATGCAAATCAGGCTGAGTGGCCTGCGCAGCCGTATGTTGAAGCAGCGCGCCGAGAAAAAGCAGGAATTGATCTTTTCTGTCTTCCATCAAACATGGGCTGAGCTCTGCAGGGCTTTGTGTCTTCTCTTCAAATGTTAAACTTTGCATTTTTAAAGTGCAATTACCCTGGTGTGCTGTTGACGCCGTCTGAGTCGTGACTTTGAGAGAGCCCGTCGCGCACGAGCTGGCTGTGCCCGCGCGGGGCTCAAGCTGAGTTCTGATTCTGGAGACTCTCCTTGCGTGAGAAGAGCTGCAAGCTCAGTGAGCGAAAGCCTTTGATGGCAGCCTCACGCGATCAATTATCACAAAAAAACTCCATAGACACAAAAAACAGCACATTTAGCTTCTATTCAGACACAATGATGGTGAGGTATCGGTGGAATCTATGATGTCATAAAGGGCTGCACAAAATTAGTTCTAGAAGTACTTTAAGATTACTGCTAGAAGTCATTGATAGTGGAATTTCCATAATATGTCCTTTAAAGGATCAGTGAACACAGCTTTCAAAAACATATTAAACTGGGTAAAAATTGGAAGATGATTTTAATAATTTTGCTATTGTGAGAAGTGCTGTGTAGAATAACTTCAGTGTACCTTCTCATCTACTATCTCTGTTAATTAAAGGGACACTTCACCTGAAAATCACCAAAGCAAACAACAAAAAACAACATCGATGGAGACATGAAACTTTACATTCAGGTCTCATAAGACATCAAATCTATCGGCAACAAACAATCATTGTTTCCGTAGCTACATAGTTAGCGGAGATTAGAGCAGCTGTTAGCGCTTGAGAGGAGTTAATTCACTTAAAATAGTAACTTCAACAGTAGTGACCTTCTCATGTGGAGAGACGCTGGACGGGATCTGCGCTTGCTCGTTTTCCGTCAGCCAGTTCCGCCTCGCCAGCTCCTCCCACTCCGCCTGCATCTTGTCCCAGAACTCTGTATCTGACTGCAGGAAGAGGAGCGTGGACATTAATTAATGCACAGTGAAGCGACGGCTCTCGTCTTTTCCTCCCCTCTCGTCATCCCACAGTTGGAAATGTCACATCAGCTCTGCGCCTGGCTGGACTTCACACTCCTGCTGACTCATCACATCGAGGTCCGGCTCTCAGACGGGAAGGAACAAGAGAGAATCGATGCACGTCATAAAAACCTGCCTCTGCTCTTGTCTTAATTGACGTGTTTTGTCACTGCTGATTTAGATGTAACTAATTACATGGCTTCCGCACCGCTTTGTTCACTGATATCCCCAGGTGACACTAAATGAATTGAAAACCTTTGGCCAGTCGTTGGCGTTTTAGCTTAACAAGTATAAGAAACTTTGACAACAATATAGAACACGTCATGGAAAAGGTTGCACATACATCACTCTGTTGGAGATGGTGGACCTTTTCTCCAACAGACCTGCATCCTACTTACTTCTGATTGGCCACTTTACTTGTTTTGTAATTGACAACTTTCTTCTACCGACCATCCTAACCATAATCCTGACACTTAGTCCTAACTTAGTCCTTAGTCTTTGATGATCTCCATTGCAGAAAAAATAACACTTTCAAAAGATGAGTAAGTAAAGAACAAACAAACAAACAAACAAACAAGATATTGCTTTGCAATCCAACGTGGATAAATGCACCAAAGTGAGCGACTCTTTTGAAAATGACAACCAGCTTCTGCTTTAATGGCCCGAAGCAACGATGACGAGTCGTCTGCTCTGGTGGGATGCTGGCAGGCACGTCAGAAAAAAAATATTGCTCGCAGCTCACTGCACAAATTTACAGATCACGGTGATGCATTGCATTCTGTTATGGCATATGGTGGTACTGGACCTGGATATAGAGATTTTTTATTTATTTATTTAGTTATGAGAACATAGACTTCAGTACACCTACAATAAAATTCACAGGCTGGTCTGAGGCATGAAACTCCAGGGCTGGAAATGAGTCCCACTCTGGCCCTGGTCCTGATTAAAAGATATTTGCTCATAATTAATATGATGATGCGTAGAGCTCTGCGCTTAAAAAAAAAAAAAAAATTCCCTCTCTATAATATTTATCTAGCGCAGAAGTTTCGTTCCCAGCTGGCTGCATCTGTGATTTTTGGCTGTCTCCCTGTCAGCGGAAGAGCAAACAGGGGGGAATAATACTAAACGGAGCAGAACAGCCTCGTCTGTGACTTACTGAGTCCTCCGGAGCCGGAGAGGAAACTAATCAGGACGTGACAGCGGTGGATACACTGCAGTGTACACTATAGTGGCACTTCGGGGGTAGGTGTATGTGTGTGGGTGGCTAGGTAGGTCAGGTCAGAGAGAGGAGATCTACTGCAGGGCCTCCGTCATCTCCACCTCTCCGATGGCCGTGATTGACGTGGAGGTCTCATCCTCGCCCCTAACGGTGAGGGATGGCAGGTAATTGCAGGCTGCCGACTGTCAACACGTTGCCCCCGGGGGAACCTCTGGCGGAGGAGGGGAACCATCGGCAGAGTTCCCCGAGTGGAGCGGGGGAAGAAGGCAAGCAGGGACGGTCGGCAGCAGAGAGGATTTTCTATTTACCTTTATGTCTTTAAAAAGATGTTTTAACGAGGTTCATGAAGAAATTTCTTGCATACTGTATGACTACAGCATATCTGGGAGTTAATTCATTGTGTTTCTAAATGAAAAATAAATGACTGCCAATGACATTTTTCCAATGCCCAGGACAGACGGGGACATTGCGCGCTGTATTATGCGACGACTGAGATGCTAATTCGTCGCAGGTGCAGGTGAAACACTGTAGCTGGAACACTGTAAGCACCAGCGTGCTCCTGCTCCTCCGCCTCCTCCAACCACCCTCGATCAGCCATATTTGCATATATACATCCGAGGCTGTCGCACCACGAACCGCTGCCTCGTCACTTTGTCTGCGGGCGCTCTCCGGCCGCTAACAGCTCATCGGCTGCGCTGCTCCCCCGCCTCCTAATTACAGCGGAGGTGGAGGCGAATGACTTGCGGGACTGGAAATGGCCTGCGGACGAGGAAGGGCCTTTAATTTTTTACGAAACGCAGTCATGTTTCATTTTGGGGAATTTGCAGGCCGTTCTGTTTTTTCCACCCCTACTTCCCTCAATTGACATTGACAGTTTAATTATGTGGAACAAGGGAAAAATGCAGCGAGGTCATTTATATCAGCGGAGCGAACGGCTTCTGTGCCGCTCATCTCAGCAGCCCTGATGAGACGTTGGGCGGAATGGATTGAAGCCAGAGTGCCTATTGTGGCGTCAAGTGTGTCAAGACTGTTTGAAAATGACCCGAGGGCACTGCAGGCTTTTTTTTTTTTGTTTCTGTGATTCATGAACATGTGATGGAAAGCAGATATATGATCATGGCAAGACCGACGGAGCCCACCAGGACGGACTGTGTCGGGTTGAGCCGCTTTTAGAAAGAGGGGTTTGTGCTTCTCCAATGTGTTTCTCCCGTTCTAAACAATATGTGCAGTCAAGATAAACAGTGATTGCCTGCACATGCATAAACTGAGCTGTATCTGCCACAGCGTTCTGCTTAATGACAGAGAGAAATCGCAAACAACACTTATTTTAAACAGAGGCAGCGCTGAGATTATGTTTCTCTCCATCAGAGATCCACTCACAGCGCTGAATAAATCATCGGCACGATCAGTCGGCACAGCCGTGAACTGCAACCGCTTCAGCGCATCTTTGACGATGTAGATTTTCCACAGATCAATGCAGCAACTCTTTTCAATTTCAATCTAACAAGAGTTTTCCGAAATGATGTGGATGTTTTTGCATTTGAATTGAGTCCAGCATAAAAAGCCAAGGCACTCTCGCTGCTGTCCATCAAATTTCAGACAAGTTTGCAGAGTTGTTTTGCACTCTGGGTTTGTGTGGGAATGTGAATCTCTTCTAATTCAGTCTAAAAATTACAAGTGCTGATGAAGATGATACTTAGTTTTCCGCTATTATATTTAGCAGTTCTCCGTGCTTTCGGGAACTTGTGAACACTATGACATCAGCACATTTTTGGAACATTTGTGCGGATGTGCACGAAAGGGCTTCCAGGAACCTGAACCTCGTCTGCTGTTGTGTCACTTTGAGCCGTGCTAACTGGAGACTCCTTTGGAGCAAACCAAGCACATGAACACTGTTTACTTATCCACTTGGCCCTGGAGGCTTACATTACAAAAGACCTCATTATTTGTGAGTGACTCAGAGCAACCTCCAGGCTCTCCTCTCCAAGCTGGGCCACTCTGACCTTTGTATGTTAATGAGCCACCCGCTCTGCGGAGCTGGAAGAGTTCTTGGCCAGCAAGATAGCGACAACCAAACTATGCTGTTATGACCCACGGGTGGGTCTAGGTGTCTCGGTGCCTAAATGCATTTCTGTCTTCAGTTTTTCCATCATGAAAGGCAAATGAAAATACTTCAATCATCTATTGACTTATTGTATGTTAAACGTTTTCTATTGTGCTTTTTGTTGCTTGGTTGAGACGCACAAACGACATTTTGTCTCACACCTTTTGACTATACCAGTGATGCAGGAAACATAATAAAATATTTGACTCAATACATATTGTGATGGTGTGAACTCTCTCTCAATAGTTATTCCACAACAGTTATTCCGCAGAAATATTACATTAAATAATAAATGTTCTTGTACTCTTCACTTTATGAGTCTCTCAAAAGTATTCCAAACATATTCACGCAACCTTTATCATGTTCGTACTCTTCACTGTGTTTGATTCTCTTTTTCATCGTCACTGTCTTTTCTCTTTTTTCGATGTCTTTTGCTTCACAGGAACAAAAAAAAAAAAAAAAAATGAAACCCTGCTGCCTAGGATTTTTTATTATTATTGATTCTTTATCGTTCATTTACTTCAGACACCGTTATGCTTTTAGCTTAATTTTTAAGTTCACCGATGGAGTTTTGGTGGCTGCCCTCTGAGGACCCCTGGCTCTCATTTTAAAAAGCTGGCTGGACATGTTGGCTGGCGTGGTGGTCTGCTCCAGAGCACACTAATGGAAGCTGTCGGAATGGAAGCGCAAACATTACTCATTTGCTTTCCCCATATGTATTTTCCCAGCAGGTCAGCGGATTAAAACCACTGACCTTTGGATCACAAGGGCTGCATGTCTAAACTCTTTTTTCCTGCTCTGCCTTGGCATTCCTAAAGTGAACACAAACCGCTTCTGACGATGTGATGCGAAGTAAAGCTGGACTTTCAAAACAGGGCAAAAAAAAAACTCACCCGTAGCGGTAGATTTACTGCACACAAATGTCACACGTCAGTTTTCCCAATTTGCAATCAGCAGATGCTTCCCTGGGTTATCTGAACTAGGTCCGTTTCAGATTTTGCATTTTCCGTGCATTGGCCGTGTTGGGAATGCTGTTGTTGGTCGGGCATCATTCAAGGGACATTGCGTGGGCACGGGATGGAAAAAAGAGCTGCCCGAGAACAGAGGTTTTACAGCCGCTCGCGCAGCTACTGGGGTTGAGATGTCAGGATGAGACTCTCTATGAAGTGAGATCAGCCGACTGGCCCTCAGGCATTTCCTTCCCTCTTTTCAGTGATTTTCTCTATCCCTAAAGAAATAGAACCCACACTCTGTCATCAGTGCCCACTTTGTCAAAGGGATTAAATTTGAAAGCCCATTTCCTTGTCGACTCTCTGTGCCACTCCTTTTTTTTATTCTTTTTCTGTTACATCTGGCTGCCTCGTCTAATTGAATGAATGGTCAGATGGGCGCTGCCCTGATTTAATGTCCTTCCCGCCGTCTGAGCCGTCGCTACCTCCTCGCACTCGCTAGTGCAAGAGAGTATGCGCACGCACAGCTTCCCGGGTGGAAATGATCTGATTACGGGCTCCGACGTCGGCGGTCCGGAGCCAAAATGGCCGACCGCTTGCGGCACTCGGGCTGCTCGATCGAACTCTCGGGGTACTGTTACAAATCGATCGCTCCACGTTCAGAAGCTCCGGAATGTCTGCACCTGCCCCCTGGTGGACGCATCTTTTCTGACAGAGCTGCAGATTTTTTGGGCCAGGATATATCTAGGCAGGGGGGGGGGTTGCACAACATCTGACATCACAGCTAACTTTGGGTCGGGATCCCCACGGCGCCCCAGCTCCTCTTGCTTTCTTACTGACTTCCCGGGTCTGTGATATATTATTTATTAGCCATTGCAAACGGCTCAGAGTGCAACAGTCGCGGTGAGTAAAGCTGCTGTAACTCTGTGCTGCAGGGTCCACGCCCTGTTTACTGAGCTGCCACGAGCCGTCTGTCGTCGGTTCAATCCCAAGTACGAAATCTCAAGCATCCTGTATATTTTGATTCTTGAAATATTGCACCTCATGTAAAATTTACTTGCCGTACACATCAAAACCAGTTCCCTCCCTCACAGCAGAAGACACAGGGTTTCATCATAGCACAAGTAGCGCACTCGTACGCGGACCGAGACAGAATCATTTTTTCAGTGTCACTGGTTGGATGTGACACAAGCCAATGTAAAATGACTGACCGATGTGCCTTCCTACCGTCACCCGGAGAGGCATGAATGAATTTTTTGACGGTCAAACACTCTTTGAGCTCATTGTGTGGGTTTGCACGAACTATCAAACTGTCTGTGAGCATCACGGGGATGAATATGCATGAAGCATAAAGGACCATCCTGCCCATTAAATGAGGAAACGGAGGGTTTGAAAGAGTCAAATGGTACTTTGGCTCTACGACCAGCACATAATTAGAAGATTACATGCACAGTTATGATAATTATGACATTTAGGGAACAGTTTTCCAGTGCTCGGGTCCCGAGGTCCCAGTTTTAGACCTCGATTGTTTCCATTCTTCCTCTGAAATTTGAGAACTGTTTCATTTGAGCTCTATTTATTTTTCCGACGTGCTAATTTGGTACAATGTAGAACTTGTTATGGTTTGCAGTTCCCATTTTGTCACATGTGCATACCCAAAACTCCATTACACATACTACCACCATAACATTGTGCCATGCACTTTAATCCACCAGCTCAAATATTGACGTCTGCATGTAGTTGATGTGTTATAATTGGATAAATAGTTGCATATATTGTCCCATTTCATAAAAAAATTATACTGACCACAGGGGGCATTAAAGAGCCAATTTTATATCACTACTGTATGTGAATTGGAAAGGAGTCTATTTCACCTCCCCGATGATTGTGGAATGTATACTGTTATCTAAAGTGCTTTTGGATGAAGTGTATTTTTAGGCTCGGTGGACGACCACTTAAGACTTAGGGTGGAAAATATGTACGTTTATCTTATGGAGCAGGCAGCAGCCTCTTCATCCAGCAAATGGGAGCAACCTATGAGCACTTAAAGTGCCTTTTATTATCCTCAGGTTAAAGTTCAACGACGTCCAAGTTCAACGTCGTTGAACTTGACGCTGACGAGGACAGCGTGACGAAGGAGCAAGGTCGCGCTGTTTAATATTGAAAAGTCGAACTGTGCCGCGTGCGCGCGCGCGCCGCCGCCGCTCGTGGCTTGACAGGTGACAGATGTGAGGGGTTCTCGGCGTCGCGCGGCCTACCTCAACTGCAGCCTTGGCTCGCTCAAACTCCTCCTCCAGGGACTGATGTCTGGACAGGAGGGCGCTGCCCCACCGCTGCTCCTTGCTCAGACGAGCCTGTCACGCACACACGCACGCATGCACGCACACACACAAACACACACACACACACGGTGATTTTGCAACATATGCATATATGCGTAAACAGAAATCCATTATACATACCGCATTTTGCATTCTCTCTCTCTCTCTCTGTCTCACACTCACACTCACACACACACACACACACACTCACTCGCGTACGCACTCAGCTGGGGGGGGGGGAACGGGCAGGGAGCGTGTGCAGGGTCAGCTGTCTCTGCTTTCTCAGGCCTGGGTAAATATCCCTGCCTCAACAAAGCCTCTGACATGCTTAGGAAGGCCAGCGGAATCACTGGCGTCAGCAACTCGTCCCATCCCTCATCTACCTGCCACGCCGCTCATCCTGCCGCTCTCAATTTCTAGCGCCCAGCCCCGCCTCCCCCGCAGCACACCCAGGAGCATGCAGAGTGTGCTGGAATTCTGCAGATAGGATCTGGGCACCAGCTTGAGTTACAAAAGCTTAACGTGGCTGCGGCAAAACAATTTCACACATGCAGTTTTTTTTGTTTGTTTTTTTTCGGTAATGCACTGACATGATTTCATGTTTTATCCCTTAACAGAAAAAAGTGTTTTGTGAGGTTCTAGGCGCGCTACATGCGCAAAAGCATGTTCACACTTACGGGAAAACGCTGTGCGCTACTCAGTCCGAAACGGCAAACAAAGGTGGCCGAATGGTGTTAGCATGCTAGCTAACATTATGAAGTCTTTGCTAGCAGGCTAACTTACTGCTAGGTACGGCAGCAAGTTTTAAACGGACGTCAACGTAAAACAAAAGTTCTTTACTCCTAGTGAGTGTGGTATGGCAGTGCATAAAGTAACACTGATCACAATGTCCTAAACCTCAAACTTCTATTCCAATTGTTTGTGTCCTAAGTGTTACTTTATCGTCCAGAACAAACAAATGGTGTTGGAGTGTTGTGTGTATTTTGACTTCTCCAAATGACTGCCAGGCTCCAGTGACACCTGTGTAATTGTAATACCTGTGTCATCTTTTCAGACTGTCTTTACTCAATATCAAAGGGCTACCTGATCTTACTATCACTCAGTATAGTCTCAGCCTTTTTTTTGCAAAGCAACATATTTTTTTATTTACAAGAACATAATGCATGCAGTGTTGAAGTTTTGGCAGATTTCTGTTGGTCTTTCCTCTCTTGCAAAATTAGGTTGCGGTAATCTGTAGCAGGCTATTAACATAAACAATAAAAGACAACATTTCATAAAGCAATTGACTGAAAATGGTGTTCAGCTTCATGGGGGTTGTTGTTTTCATTTCTCAGAGATAGACTACAGTCTGAGGTTGATGTCAGACTCTGGTGTTTCAGAAACAATAAGGGCTTCTTTCCAGACAGATTTCCGTCATTTTAAATCGAAACAAGAGCAAATAAGAGCTCCAATAAATCTGACAAAGACAAACAACACAGCTAAATGGCCTGTTTTTGTTTTCATTGATTTCAGCATGAGATTTTAATTTAATTTGTTGATTTTAATTCCTTGTATTCTGAGTTCTAACAGTTTTTATGTTTTGTAACAAATACACTGTACAGCTGTATAAACCTCCATTAGGTTGTGTTGACATCTTAGAAAAAGAAAAACAATTAAATTTACATTGGATTAACATTATTGATAATTTATAGGAAATGAATTTGTTTAGCTTGAGGAACAGATTGCAGTTATCATCTGAGGTTTCATTTGACAGAGAAATAATACGTCAAAGCGTTTATTAACGTTTCAGCCTGTTTACCTGCAGCGACTCAATTTCTTTGTATTTCCTTGAATGAATTTTTGGGGCTGTGTGTAAAGCTGCAACTCCTTAGTTTTTTTTTATTTACCATCCCAGCCTTCTATTATGTAACCCCCGAGTGACACAAATATAGAGCGTTTGTTTGGCAATAACTTCCCTCCATCCCAGACAGTTATCTTTAATCCCACATCTATTATTTATCGGAGTGCTGAAAAGGTGATGCATGTGTAGCCGGCTTGGCGAGATCAGCGCTAATGGGCCCGGAGTAAGGCTGCTGAATAATTCATCGTCTATTAATCTAATAATGGCGTCTGGAAACAAGACCCCTTACGCAGACCTACACAAAGACATCAACCCAGAGAAGAAAGCGCTTGACATTTGGACCTCACATGGCACCACAAAAGTTATAATCTCAGGGCCAGCAGCCAGCGGCACTGCGGTTTTTCAGAAATATCTCATTGAAAAATCGTATTTTTTCCGGCTTTTTAAGTCAGATTTGATGAGATGGTGTGATGCTTTTTTTTCCCCGGTGCAAATGTAAAAGTCTTTCGGCATTACATGAAAGGATGCATAGGGAGGCTTACATGTCTTCCACTAATATACTGCCTGTTGAGCTGAAACGGAAGAATTGTAGGCGTTAGGACAGCAGCAACACAACAAGGTGCATCTTTCTACAGCGTGAACGTCGAACATTAAGGCTCCCGCCGTCGTGCGCTATCATGCAGCTGTTGTCGTCGCGCTTAAATTCTATCATTTCATGAAAGTTATATGAAGGCTGTAACCGGGAGGAGGCGCGCCGAGTGCCGTCGCACTTCAAAAAGAATGCTGATTTGGAGTGGAGACAGTGGCATACAATAATGATGATTGCAGCCTGCTGCTGTCCCACTGAGCACTTACTTGAGATGCGAGCGCAGACTCCGGCTCCACTTTGCTGTTAACTTCCACCGAGTTCTTATTTGGCTCCGCTTGGCTTTTATAGTCTATGGACCTGAGGGTAAAGACAGGCCACTTGTTACGAAAGAGACTCGACGTTGTTGTGAGTCATTCATTTCCGATGCAGGCTTATGAAAGAGCTGCTTAACATGCCTGATGCATAAACTGGTCTTAAATGTGTTCAGTTGAATTTAGATGATTTGGGTCAAAGTCAGAATACGGACTTTTTTGGGTCACTATTATTCCTTCAAGTGTTTTTGCAAAGTGCAAAGTACTCATAGACATACGAGCCATAACAGAGGTGGGAGGTAACTAAATAAAAATACTTTGTTACTGTACTTAAGTATAGTGTACTTTCCTTGAACATTTCTCGTTACTTTTACTCCCTGAGTTTGTAAACTGTAGCCAAAAAGTAAAGTATAAAAAAAGGTTACCAGTTGACTTGACTGTGGCTGGTTTTCAGTCCATCATGTTAGAATTTTATCACCAAACAAAGACTTTTCATTTTAAATGCTGCTCCTTTTCAGCTCAAGTCAGCATCCAACTTGATTGTTGAGTCTGGCGTCTGATCACGGGATGCTGTTGCGAGACCATAATAACGTTGTAATTGCCTGGTCAGCGTGGCACCCACCACAGAAACTCATTGGAAGAGTTTTTCGAGGAGCGCCGTCTCTCCAGCTTCCATTTCCTGTTGCCGTTCCTCTCAGTGTTGAGGTTGAGCTCGTCCCACTTGTCCAGAGGGGAGCCAATGTTGACTGGTGACAGAGAGACACGGGAGGAAATATGCTTGGAAATATAGTCATAACTGCTAAATGGTCAAACTAGACTGGGCTGGCGTTTACCATATAGCTGCAATAACACAATCATGAATTGTTGTAATGGTAAAATTCACCGCCTGCTGTTGTACATTATCTGCTTCAATCTGTCTGGCTGAGTGTGTGTGTGTGTGTGTGTGTGTGTGTGTGTGTGTGTGTTTAAAACTATTAGAAAATTAATTAGCTGTGTTTTTCCTCAAGTTGATAAGCAAACCACTGAGATTTCATTGGCTGATGTAATCTCGCTAAGAGAAGCAACAGAGGGCTAAAAACAGGCAACGCTGTTGGTGTCGGAGCCAGAAAACTGCAATTGCTTTTGGCAACGTGGCCTCAGTGCTACAATTGAAATCATGCTGACGGGGATCTTTTATGAAAAACTGACTTTTTCAGCTCTTTAATGTATCTTTTTGCATTCCCGCATGACAACTAACACAAGTACGAAAAATGACAACTTGAGCATTTTTAGATGGATGTCACTGGGCGGAAACAAGCCGTTCCCCTTTTTGCTCGACATCCTACATAGGAAGACTTTTTATCATTTATATTTTTTTTAAATGTAGGTGAGGCGTCACTGCTCCTTCACCCTGAGACCGGCTGGCCAATCACAAGGGAGTAGATGGACGAGCCAAAACTGCCTCTTCAGGCTGAGTGAGAGCAATGCAAACCTTGTTTATTGTTGGAAGCAGAGCACTAAAATTCATTTTTTAGAATCTAGAAATGGCCTTGATGGGGCCCCATACTGTGTCACTGCAATCTGACCTTCTTAGCGTAATTCCTGTTCATGAGTCAGGCTTCTTTTTTGGTTGGCCACCTTGGCGAACTCAACTGACCCATTTCTTGGGTAAACATGCAATTCCTTACATTTCTTCAACTGTACTTTTACTGGTACTGGTACTGGAAATGAAAAGAATCAACTAGGACAAGTTCGCAGTCCCTACCTGAGTCTAGCGACACCCTCTCTGGGGTTCTGATTGGCCCCGTATGCTCCACCTCCACCTGAATCAGCTCCGTCTCGTCCATTTTCTTCCTGTTGGAGTTGTTCTTGTGACTGTTGGTCAGCAGCGACAGGGGACTCTTCCTGTCTTTACTGTTCCTCCTGTCGCCAGGTTCACTGAGATCCAGCAGGTCCAGCGTCGAAGAGAGAACTGCCAGGCACACAGGAGCAGTTTAGACCTCCAGTTTTTTTTAATTTTTATTAGGGACATTGAATTGTATTTAGAGTCGAGTGACTGTTTGAGGTGGACACCAGCTAGTGAAGAGCTTGACGATTCTTGCTCAGATAAATAAATCATTTTATTTTCCTTGGTTGCGACAATTGAAAAAGCCTGTCCTGTTAGATCCCATTTTAGACAAAATTCACATTGCTACAATATTATGCATCCTCATCCAATCAGTGAGCTCCCCAGAAGTAAATAGGCTGCTTGCTGCATTTTAGTGGGAGCCTGTAACCAGAGGGCTAAACAGGCACTTTTCCGGATATCTCTAGTGTGGGATGAAGAGTAAAGATATGTAAATGGGCGTAATAATGGAAACCTACTCGGTCCACTTTAGTTTCTGTAATCCAGCCATGCTGCGGTGTCATATTTCAAAATACTTTTTCCCTCTATTTGCCGTTACGACATCAATTTGCAGAGTGAAGCTCTGATTTCATTCCACGCGTCTCCTGGCTCGGACAGCTGAGCTGTCTGAGACACTCAGGCTGTCAAATTGTGGCCTCCTGGGTGGACTTTTTAAAAAATTAGCCGCTGCTCTTTTCGCAGACTTTAAATATACGACCTGCCGCTGCTGCCCGCGATCCGGGGGAGGCAGCAGCTTCTCCAGGGGCTCCAGTTTGGTCAATTAAGTAATTCAATCTCAGGTTGGTGGAGCTGCAGAGAAGGTCCTCTGAAGACTCAGAGAGACACTCGAACGGGGCTCGCACTCATAGCCAGCTTTACAAACAGCCAGCTGGTTGCGCAGAGAAACGTTAACGTGAGCATTTCTCTGCTAGATGTGTAACTCAAACCCACAGATCACTTTCCCATCAGTCCCACTACTTTGTTTTTGCAATTTGACATTATTCACTCCTGGAAAAAGTGCTACAAGGAGTCAACTGTAGCTTTAAAATCAATGAAAGATGCCTGATTCAGAACTTTGCTACTGGAATTCCACAAACTTGTGCAAATACTTCAAGAGAAACTACATTTTTCCCCGTCTTCTCATTCAAACAGCCGTACAGTATTTCCTCCTCTCCCAGAGGCATCTGACACCATTCCTAAGTGATTACGCAACAGTCGGCGACTCTTCACTATATTTTAACATTTGCATTTAACGAGGCCCTTAAGGCTCAAAAACGCACGATGAATCCCACATTCACGGTTTGAGGAAGCTACAAAGTTTCCCTGCCCACCCCTGCCTGCAATTATCCTCCTAATTGCTGCGCGGCTGTTTCGCGACAGCCGACTGAGAGCATTTGTTGACTGAAACCTCTGCATAATTACGGCGCGATCTCGCCTTCCACGCCGCGGATGACAAGCGCAATTACAAATCAAGGGAGTCAGACTGGCGGGGAGTGGCGCCTGAAGAGTTTTTCAGCCTGGAAAGGAGGACGCAAGCTGTTTCTGATGTCAAAAATGTTTTGGCACCCTTGAGTCTGCTTGAAGTGATGAGGCTCGGATGACAATCGAGGCGAGAAGCACGCCCTCCTCGTCAGCCGGATGAGTTTTCGGGATTCTTTCGCGTGCGCCCATCACAAAGCCTTTCCGGCGGATGTTTAAGCTCTTTGACGGGAACAATGAAACATTTTGGAGGGAAGAAAGTGAGTGACGTGCCGAGTAGCCCGTGAGGTCGGTTTAACAAGCCCCGTGGGAATGCATGACACGCCCATAGTTTAAAGGTCCCGTGTGTGAGACTTTAGTGTCATTTTATGGTAAGAAATCATCTTGCTTTGTTATTGTTTCTATGAATCCCTGTTTTCTGAAGTCCCACTGAATCTCACATTTTTACAAGTAGTGTGATTAAAATCAGGAAGACCCGAATGGGTCCATGTTCTGGGCGTCTGTAGATTTACGATGGTTCGCCTCAGTACAAGTGAATGAGAATGAATCAAGTGAATGAACGCTCCTTGTGAGTGAGACAGAGTCGGATTTTCTAAAATGTATTTACAAAATAATAGTTATTGATTTTTTTCCCATTTCATTTCATGTCAGCAGATCCCTTTAAATGTTACACACTGGGACTTTAATAGGTCAAGTGGTCAGATAATAATCTATATTAGTCATCACTGCAACGAGACATACCTGATTATTAGAATTACAATGGGAGATTAAAATTGAACTAAACAAACTCATAACAACAAATCCTATTGCGCCTGGAAAAATGATTATTCCACGTGTAAATTGAATTGTTTCTTCCTTTTGCAAACACAATCACATTTGGACGTTGGGAACACAGGTCACATACAAGCTTGAAGTCTGACAGGGATTAATTTAGGAGGAAGATGTGACGCTTGATCACCCGAGCAGCGACAGGAGTAAAGGCTCCTCTGTTTGAAGAGAAGATCCTTCAACAATGAGCCGGTGATTGAAAGCAAACTGCTGACAGAGGGGGAAAAAAACTGTGAGTGACAGGAGGGGATTTAATTCACTGGGTTCTGGCTGATGAAGAGACTCCTGTGCAGTGAATGGGTTTCAGTCCTAATCTGAGAATGTGTCACGATAAGGCCGACCCTCCAACAGGAAGTGTTGTGTTTTTTTTCCCTCCTGGTTGTTTATCGTTCGACTCCAGGCGCCAGAATAGTTAAAATGTCATCAGCGAGCCGTCATCAGCGTCGCCAGCAGATGAAAAGCGGAGGAGTGCCCGCCTCGTGGGGATTAACATACTTGAGCTGCTAATTATCTTTCATCATTGATTTTTTTCCCCCTTTGCTTGCTCAGTCCTCTTCATTGTTTTATTACCCAGAAGCCTCCTCACGTGCACGCACAAAATTTAACAAGGACCCTCAGATCGGGCAGTTTTTTTTCTCCCAGAAACTTGTTTTATCTGTTCAAGGTTGTATTCAAATCCTCATCTGCCGTATAATAAATAATCTGACTGCTTTAGGAATTTTAAGAGTCCCGGCTGGCAAAAAAAAACAATAAGCGGGGACAGAAGGCGGAAGGTTCCTCTGCTGAATCAACGCCGTCAGCGGCCACTTCAGCGGTGGCACATGTCAGCCGCACAATCTGCTTCTGCAAGTTGATATTCAGGAGATGGCTCGGCTCACTGATCGCGCTCTCGTCCATGTGGAAACCGAGCCGGCGCTCGCCATCTGTTAACGTCGGCTCGACACATCTCTAAATTAGCCCGGGATGACTTTTTATTCATGGCGAGGATTAAAGAGTAGAAGGAAATGTGTAACCAATAGCAGGAGAGGCACAAAAAAACCCCCAGATCTGGCTGGGCTCTCTGGTAACAGGTGGCGTTAATAAAGTGTTTTAAGCACATTGTATCACTACATTGCGATGCAGTGCCTTCGTTGCAATTTAGCACCGTTCTCGCGGCGCTAAATTCTCTCCAAACTTTATTTCCCAGCTGTGCTGGGCGTCGGCGAAAGCAGAGCGACTGTACCGGCCGTGTTGGAAGTCACTGGGCGGGAGAGTTCATCACACTTTGTCTCGCAGAGGAAATCGTCGATGGAGGGACTCAGTAGCGGGCGGCTCTCTTGTTGCTCACTCACCAGCTGGGGGGGACAAACAGAGAGAGAGAGGAGACGCTTTGCTGAGAGGGAAACAACTCTTAATGCAACACTTTGGTCAAAGTTGTGACGATGCAATCTTGCCATCCCATCATTTTTTGCGTGTAAATGACAGACGTTTGAAAAGCCATCCTACATTTCTTTTGCACGCTCCACTTTTAATTCAAACGATTCTGGAAATCAACCCTCTGTGATGTCATAAAGGGCACAGACCACTCACACAGGACAAGAACAAGGCAACCACCTCCTCAGACGTGTGTATTGCAACCGCTGAAATCACCCTTCGCTTGTGTCCCTTTACAAATGTGTGGGAGGTACGACAAAGTATTGAGATTTCTGATGGGAGGCTGCAAACAAAGGGCTAAATCTGGTGCTTTCTAGGCAGCTGAAGAGTTTTGGGGATTATTACCTGCGTAAGGCTGCATCCAGGATAAGAAATAAACACAGCAAATGGGCAAAATATCAGATAATCATAGATTTTACCATATATATGTGATGTTTGATGGATGGTGATGATGATGATTAAATTTTCTTCATACGCAAGCAGAATGAGAGCAGAAGACGCTGCTGAGAGAAAACTGGGATGGTTTAAAAAAAAGTAAAAACCTCCTTGACTTTGTCCCAAGCACCTGCCCCGATTGCTAAACCGCCGCTGCTTATCTCACCTTCCAAACCGTGAAAATGCTAAGCGCTTTGCTCGTGCTGCGACATTTTGCAGCCTTGCCAGTACAGCTACAAAATAGGTTACATCCAATTCATTAGCGGTGCCCCCGAGCCTGGAGAGTGCAGGTGCAGCTGGCTCCAACTTGTCCCCCAACACCTCATCATTTGGAGCTGAAAGCCAATTGTCTTGTTCCACGGCAAGAGAGGAGAAGCTCGCCGCCGCCCGTGCTCCTCGTGCACGCGGTGCCCGGCGGCGAGCGGAAACATGACATTTACTGTTGTGGCTGCTCGGGCTATCGTCACCAGCAGAGTCCCAGCGAGGCTGCTTAAAGATTCATTTGCGTGGAAGAATGGATGGCACGCAACCTGCCCCATGCTTGATAATAAAAGATGCTAAATCAGTCCTTTTTTTTTTATTATAAGGAAAAAGTGCTGCTGCACACTACATCCTCCTATTGTGAAGCCACATTATCTATTTTTAATGCTGAAGTTTTGAATTTAAGGAGATGCTGAACAGTAATTGTGTCCTGTGCTACTTTGCTGCACTACTGACGGCCAGACGTGTCAATAAAAACTTTCGCAGGGGCGACAGAAGCAGGATCTATCTATCTATCTATCTATCTATCTATCTATCTATCTGTCTATCTATCTATCTGTCTATCTGTCTATCTGTCTATCTATCTGTCTGTCTGTCTGTCTGTCTGTCTGTCTGTCTATCATCCATCCATCCATCCATCCATGAGGTAAATAGGCTACTTATTAACGTGATGTTCATGCACATCTAAGCAACAATAACGTCACTTGAACGTAATAATAAAGATGCAAACACTGCGAAGATCACGACAACCAGTTTGGACGACGGCTTCGATTATTGTTTTTTTTGCACAAACGGAGCACAAAGCAAGCACAATGGACAGGAAGAAGCTGTGTCCTCCCCCATCCCTCTCTCCCTCCCCCTCTCTCTCCCGCAACTATTTAATTATATCTGGAGCGAGGGGTCATTAGTTGTGTGCAGGTGCGGTGTATGTTGCTCTGTTGCGCTGCTGACACAGCACAGGCAATTAGAGCTCGCGGGCCAGAATAAAGGTCTGGCTCACAGTGGGGAAGTCACATGGCTTCCAGCCTCCGTGCATTTTTCCAGCCAGCGCCTACGTCTCCCATGTGCACGTGCAGCTGTTTGAAAATCTTCAACCAGAGATGATGTTCCATAAAAAAATGTGCTTTTCTATGTCTATTTTCGTTGATGGATTCTATTTAGCACTATCTATCTTTCTATCTATCTATCTATACACATATATACTGTATATATCATGCTTTATTACTAAATCAAATGCTAAATATTTCTTCTCTTGTTTGTTTCTGTGCATCCACAGTCCAGTTAATAAAATCTTGTGTTGTGGATTTGAGTTAATCCACCCGACCGCTGGGTGGGAGCCGGTGAACGGACCGTCTTTCCGCTGCTGCCGCTAGTTGAGCGAGCGTGCGCTGCCCACTGGGGACAACACGGTCGCTGTGGTGGATGTTCTTCAAAGCACTTCCTGCGATTGCCACTGGGGCCAATTTTAAATAATGGTTTTCAGACGATGACACCTCTGCATTTTCCTCCTCTAATCATCCAGAAAATAGGGCCAGAAGATCTACGGCAGTCATCTCGGGAGATGTGTCAGGCTCAGGGCTGCGTTCAAACCCCAATTATAGGTTCTCTCCGAGACCCAAGAGAGCGAGAGCGGCTCTCTGGGCTGTTGGACTCCTCGCCAAAGTTACCCCACTTATTTCCTCTTTTTACCTCGCGCTCTCCTCCCATTGTCCTTTTCATTTTCTTTTTCCAAACTCCCTGTCTATGCAAAGCACTTTCGGTAGTTTGTTTACAAGCGTTTTAAAGTGTAATCTAGAGAATGATGTAACGGAAACCTTGGGCTAATTGGGCCGCTTGGGCTCGACTCCAGCAGCGCTCTGCGATGTTGTTGTTGTTAAGGGAGCGGCGCACCGGTTTGGGCTGTCACAGCTTTGTAGGGCGGAGATGTTGAGGTAAAAAAACATCAAAGCAGAGAATATACAGGAGTTGTTGCATAATCTTTGCGGTTGTGTTACGACGCTTGTCTTTTAAAGTCTGTGTTCCCAAGTCATAATAGCGAGGTGAGCTTATTAATTTAACTACATTTTTAGTTCAAAGACTGTTTTCTCTAGAAATTGCCAATCTGTCAGTGTAGCAAATTCTTTACTCAAAGTGTTGATGTGGGCAGCCATGAAAAAAATGCTACTAAACAATAATTGCATTGAATTAAAACCCTAAAAAAATACATGTCATATGCATTCCTGTGCATGATAAGTTCTTACAACAAAGGGTGACGCTGTCGTAAGAAGGGTTACCGTTTAAATTTGCCCAGTTGGACGGCCGGCCCCTAAGACCCTTTGGCAAACCATTCTCTTCTTACCCGGTGAGCTCTGAGCTCTCTCAGAGCTATCGTGTTGCGCGGCGATTAAAAGAACCAGACTAGACTAAGGACCTTGTGTCTGGTTATTTACTGCCACGTTGTCAGCCTGTGCATGTACGCTCGCGTGAGCGCTTTTCCACTGGATTTTGGCAAGATGGGCAAGCGACAATAGATTTGGATTAGGGCGGTCAGCGTTAACGCAATAATCATGATTGATTAAATACAATCCATGAGATTAAATAAGATTAAATATAATCCTTAAAATCCTGCGATTAATCGCGATTAAAAAAATTAATCGTTTGACAGCCCTAATTTAGATGCAATGATACAAACGCTAATTTTGTTTTCTCTCTATTCCCTCCATATTCCTCTGCTAACTTGCCCCTTTTCCTCTATGGTTCCAGAGCAAAATGTCAATTTACATTAACGCTTTAGCAATTTATCGTACATCAATAATCAATATTTGACGCTCGGCGGGTGCCACTGCCAAACCTTTATTCTAGACATCCACTCTTCTATACTACTCGCTGTTTTCTCCATTAAAACATCCCCAGTTATTTTTTCCTCCTTCCTCCGGCAGATCCTGGCAGTGCTGAGTCAAGCGACACTTCCAAACCTTCGGAGACACCCGGTGTGACGCGGGCCATCACAAACAGACTTGACTTGACTTGACCCGTGGCGTTGCGGGCCACAGCCTGTCACTTAGCCTCCGTCACTCGCTAAATGACATCAAGCCGAGACATGATGCCTCTCGATGTGCAGCTTCAGCCGCTGGAGAGCTCAGCAATCACGCCATGCGTCCCGCCGCACAGGGACGACCTGAAGCGCTTGGCTCAGTTCCACGGCGCCACTGTGTTCTGAATACAATAAAAAACACAGCAGGCTCTGGAAGAATCACATTAAATATCTTTATATGAATCATTCTACTTGGTGGCGCTGTTATTACATATTCATACGCTGTTATCGCACTGTTATTAATATTCATATTAAACATTAATTTTAAACAGGCTGCATTGTTGCTCTGCCAGAGAAATCGAGAAAAAGCACACAGGCTTTTAATAATTTAGCTGTTATGATACGGTGTGTGTGTGTGTGTGTGTGTGTGTGTGTGTGTGTGTGTGTGTGTGTGTGTGTGTGTGTGTGTGTGTGTGTGTGTGTGTGTGTGTGTGTGTGCTTTCCCACCTACGTAACAGGACGAGGACAAGCTTCTTTTTTACACACGGGCAGTGCAAAATGGGCACACTTTTCAAGTCCGCTATTTTAATCTCTGCCAAGTGTGCGTGTGTGTGTGCGCACGCGGTCCTTGCATCTTGCATCATGATAGATACATTTTGCTCGGACTGCTCTGATGCTTCATTGTTGGGCTCTGCTATTGTGTAATGGCTTTTGGCAACTGTTGTCACATTATGAAAAGTAATGGAAATATTTTCAACGTGAGTCACGCAGACGGTAATGTTGCCAGGTTTTGATGTATACGCGGAAAAGGTCTCATATAAACAATGTTTATGCTCTCGCTTGCTGGCATAATTTACTCCAGACAGATGTGTAGCTGTGTGTAATGGATTGAAGAGAAAGTCCGAATAATTTAGTAGCAGGTCAGCTTAAACTGAGGCAGCGTTTCCTTCAGTGGTTCTACAGGTTCTACTTTGAACACGATACGGCCTATTTGAAAACAACAACATTAATTGTTGAAACCAGGACATTTTTATTTACTACAAGCCTCCATTAGCCGGATTAGGTCAGTCGGTTTTTCCCTCTACAGACTGTGACTCACCGCGGCGCAACGTGAACATGTCCACTTCAGCCTGACTTCATCCTGACACGGTGCTCTTTGGAGGATAAAGATATTGATATTTGCAGTTGGTTAAAGGTTACAAACATGTAAAGCATGTCGACCTACTCATGGATGGTATTGATTTCTGTGAGGCTCCGGCACCTTTGGGTGAATGTAACCTAACCTATCAAGTCCAGCGCTGTGCGGGATGAAGACAGGCCCTGGGGAGCAGGCCGGGTAGATGGGCGGCGACAAACACAGAACACAAAAAAAAGATGCTGAGTTTGTTGTGGCAGTGAGTTGGTCTGACTCTTACAGAGAGTCAATTCAATTTCCAGGAATCGTGATGCGCGCAAAAAACTAAATTAAGGGAGCTTTTGCAGGAAAAAACAAAACAAAACTTTTTGTGACTTCAGCAGCTTCCGTCTGTCAGCAAGTGTGCTGAGTGTAAAATTAAATCCCAGCGCCACTGCTTGAATGGCATTATTTTAGTTGTACGGCAACTTATCAAACCAGATGCTGCAGGCTGCTGGATAGACAGACAAGTACAAAGCAGAGGTCAGACATGGGAGGGAACATATGGCACACACACACACACACACACACACACACACCCACTGTACTTGCCATATACTGTAAGCATGCATTGAGCAATTGAGTGAAAGCTGTTACGGGCCTCCGGAGGTCCTTCTCCAGCTCTGACACATTTGAAAAGCAGCAGTGGCAGCAGCAGCGGCAGCAGCAGCAGCAGCAGCGGCGGAGGAGGCAGCAGAAGGAGTGAAAAGCTCAGCAGCATGTAAACAGTAATCTGCTGCAGTGTTTAGTGCACAGAGAACTCGCTCTCAGCTCAATGCCATGCTGCATGTGTGTGGTCTCTGTTGCACTGTTTGCGCTCAGGATTAGCTGCTTGCGAGGCGTACAGCGAGGCGGCTGACAACGTTTTCTCAGTCTGATTAGAAGCGGGAAAGCTAATTTGTGTGAACCCCCCCGGTTAGTCGCCCTCTCCACAGTATTGGTAACAATAGTTGCATGAAAAAAACACACACACACACACACACACACACATATATATATATATATATATATATATATATATATATATATATATATATATATTTTAAATCGGTTTTAAGGAGGTTACCTTGAAGGGCAAAATATTCAAAGAACGGTATGATAGTATGGCATTATTAATATGTTGGGTACAAAAGTACACAAATCACATTTACTGTGAGTGTGAAAATGCAAAGTGTTTTCAGTGCACTCAATGTGATGGATATTTTAAACACTCCATGAAGTGCTCACGTAGCTTGTGGTAACGTAGACAGTTTTTTTTTTAATCATGAAGTTCAACTCCAGCATATATTTAAGTCATCAGTGATGGTTGTTTGGTCATCTAACTAAGATATTCCTCACTATAGCAGCATTTTAGTTGTGTATCAACTTATTGATGCTCTAATATTGGATTTTTGTTGCGGCAGCTAGCGTTAGCTGTGGTTGCTCAGGCAAACCTAGAGCGGTTGAGACTGTGCTAACTCGTTGAGCTGTGTGACCATACAGTGAGTGCACTAATGGAGGTGTTGGAGGCTGGAACACAGCTAATGGTTCATATCCTTCACCTTCTGCTTCAGTGTGTAATGAAATAGAGTTTCACACCCCAGGGAGCAGCTGGCTGAAAGCTACTGTGTCCTCGGTACAACAGTGTTGAGAAATGAGTTAGCAGACAGTGAAAGTCAGTCAAAGCTTTGCTACCGTTCAGTATGACCAACACAGGAAGTGGAGGGAGCAGAGCGGATGGTTGTTCCCACCTTGGTTGTCACTGTGAGGAGGGGCTTCCCTTCTGATGACGCCTTACTCGGTATCTCCTTCAGGACCATGGCAACAGTCTTATCTGCAGCCCTAGAGTCTTTCCCCTACAACAGTGAGATCAACAACGACGTGGGTCAGGACACTTTGACAATGTTGAACCCCTGTCCAGGACAACTTACAGCAAAGTCTTAACCTTATGATGATGGAAACACTGTGAGGGGCCCGTCTGAGGCAACACAACAACAACAGCAACGACAACAACAACAACATCGAACTGAAGACATTTCCCACAAGACTATGGCAATGAAGAGAGAGTCACTGCATAGTGTGGAAGGTTTAGATTGAGGTTGTAGGTTGACGCTGATGAGTGTGCTCGTCCACAGCAGCGCAAATCTGCTGCTAATGATGGCAGTGGAGCTGGCACAGTGCGGGGGGGCACATGGATATTCATGTGAACGGGGGAACATCTGCCTGATTTAGAGCCGGAAAGAATCAACACTGCAGTGTAGACAACACTTCACACCTGTCACAACTGTATTGATCTCTTGATTAGTTGCGTGACACTTTAGTGAAAGTACCCTTGTATTTATTTTGTACACTTCATGGAGGCCACAAACCAATGTCTTCCACGTGTTTGCATCAGGAAATGTTTAAGATTATCAGTTCAATATGATTCACTGGTGGCGACCACTGACGAGAACAGCCAGTAGAAGAGGAATTTTCAGTTTCAACTTTTACATTTTCATCCAGACTTCTTAAAAAAGGTCAAATATATTTTTATTTTATTTTGTTTTGCATTTGAACAAGCACTTAAACACGGGCCAGGAGTGAAGCCTTATGCCCCGTCTGCACCTTTGCCGTACAGGCACTTTGTTGTGTTGTTTTTTTTAGACGAACGGTATCTTTACACTGACTCAGGGAAATGCACCAGAATTCCAGTGTGCCTGTTTCAATCTGTTTTTAACTCGTACAAATGGCAATGAATCTCTAATCTAATCTAAATTCACAGACAGTCAATTGTTGGCTTCCTACATGTGTCTTCCAATCAGACATTAGTTTGTGGGTGAACTAAAAAGTTAAACAGTTTAGCAGGTAATCAATCTATCAATCAAAGTTCATTTGTATAACTCAAGTTCCCAAAGACAATTTGCCTCAGGGGGCTTCACATTCTGTGCAGATTCAACACCCTCCACCCTCAGATCATGCGACCGGGTCTTAGTAATGTGTCTGCACAGGATGACAGACAAACAAACAAACATCTAACAGTAACAAAATGTCCTGCCTGCCCTCCATCCACCACCCACATCCCCTCACGGCAAAGAAATCAGCCCCGGCCTTGTTTAATAACTGCCATGTCACTATTACATAAAGCATAGAATGGATGACATAACAACTGGGATTGATCGGACTGGCGTATTGTCATCACTTCACCTTGACTCCAGGACCGGAGGAGCTCGAAGCGTCTGTCATTCTTTCAGATTTCTTTTTTTTTTTGTTAGCTGGTGCGCGAGTGCTCTCCAGATTTCCACTAGTCAGAAAACGTAAGAGGAATTTGTCTCGCTGATTTCCTCAAATGTTCCCGGCCTTCCCCCGAAACACGCTAATGAAGTCCCGGCAGCCACCTGAGACCGCCCGGCAGTTCAGTCTCACCGGTGCTGAGTGAACAACAGCCGTCGCCCAGACGCTTCCCGCAGCCAAGTGGCACTCGCTCCACCGGAGGGAGACTTGAAACATTTTCTTTTAAGTTGTTTATTTGAGCGGAATATGATGCAATTTGAAAAAAGTGCTAAATGTTCCCTGGGTGCCATATGTGCAGGTAATGTGTGAGCCAATAGCGTTGGAGATACGGAGCCTCTAGCAGACTCACAGCTTGCGATGCTTCAGTCTTGGCTTGTGGTGCCTTTTTTTTGTTTTGCCTAAGTGGCTTTTATTTTTCTGAGGATGAATTAAAATATGTTTGGCAGGACACTGCACTGCGGAAAGCTGTTTTTTTTTTTTTTTTTTTTTTTTTTTTAAAACTGCACAGCTTTGTTTGCCTGATCAACACAACTGTGTGAATCCTTGACAGGAGGATAATTATATATTGGGGATAAACAGTGAAGATGTTTTTAATGCCTGCAGCCCAACTCGGGCCAGAACAATGAGTCTTTTCATTCTGTATAATGCAATATTTTCGGTAAAGTTTTACTTTCTGACGTAGAAGCCTCAGGCTGAAGGTTTCTTCAACGTGAGGCTGCTCGGCAAGATGAGATTGAAAAACACATACACAGGAGGTGCAACTGAGCTAATCAGCCAGCGCTGTTAGCGACAGAGAACATGGACGAGGTGGTTTGCCAAGAAAAATAAGAATCAAAGTCGAAATTATGAGATTTGTTCAAATGGCACATTAACAGTCTTTCCACAGTATGATGGCTAACAGCTGTCAAAGAGCAATATCAAGCCTAAGTCTTTCATTTTCCAGGAAAACATTTTTGTTGTAGTCTCAAATTGACACAAAAGGCTTAAAATCACATTCCTGCTGTTTAGAAACCAGGAGCTGCAGGGTTGTTGTTAAGCACAAATGTGCACTCAGGATAAAATAAATGGGGATTTTGCAGAATCGAGCATGCGTGCGCGCGCGCACACATACTCATACAATGCCTGGTGTTGGCGGATCTGCAGATATTAAAGCCAATAACCGACTTCCAACTGTGCTAATACACCAGATAAGCTCCTCTAATACCTATAAATGTTACCGCGGGTTTTCAGCCTCATTGCTGCCGTTTCATCACAATCGGCTCGCCAGGTTGACTCCCAGCGCGACATGTTTTTCGCCACCGCTTATTGGTTTTCATACACTTCCATAACAAATGGAACACAGCGGCAGCTCACGTAACTGATGATGACGTGAAAACATTTACTGCGCATACAGCTGCTCATGCATCACATCACGCCAGGAGACTTTCAGTCGTTACTGTGATGGCTTTTTCCAATGTGATGCATTGCAAACATATTTTGTTTTATTGCTGACATTAAATAGAAAGTCTGCAATCACAGCTAGCTAATTTATGTTTCCGCCAAGTCCTTTTGTTCAGAAGAGACACCGGCTATCCAATGTGTCCCTACATAGTTCGGAATCATGCCAATTTAGCCACTTTCATCCCAGAACAAGTGCTTGAGCACTAGTGTGGACTTGAATGAAGCTTTAAAGTCGTTCAGGAACACGGCAACTCGCAGTTTTTTGTTGTTTTTGAAGTCGTGTTCCTCTCCTCTCTTGTTTAATTGCAATTATTTTAATGAGAATATAATTATAACCCCGAGAGAAGCACGGCGGATTTATTTCTCGCCTCTAATCAGCTTTTTGAATCCTTGGCCACCTCATTTTCTCTGTTACGGCAGTGCAAGCCGGGCCACTGAACTAATTAGAAGCATCTGAGGCTGCGGCAAAGTTGTCTGTTTTTAATTTTACCCCACGACTCGTGTAACGTCACTGAAAACAGCGTAACTTGCACGGTTAAAGTGCTCACCGTTGTGCCGGAGGCTCTCAAACATGTGGAACGGAGCACAAATATATTAACTCAGACAATGGATGAGTGCAGATGTTAATTAAAACTATCTTGCAATGTTTTTTCTCCGAGTTAAAAACACAGCTTTTGACGTTTTGGAAGTAGGAATATTCACTAATACGCATTATTAAGAGAAAAGAAACAACAGTTGAAGTGTTGAACTGCAGAAACATTACAATGAAGTTCTTTTACAAATATTAGACAAAAACCCCGTGAAATGAATTGATTTAATTTCTTCAGATCATTAATTGGCAGTAGGAAAAAAGTTAAAAGTTTAAATGGCTGCAAACTTAGTAATATTTGATGTTTTATAATCATCAATCTAATGCTAACATGTTTAGTAGCAGCGGCTGTAGTTACTTCCTGTTTTTCTTTGTCTTCTTCTGTGGTCTTAAAAGTTAGTTGTCTTGTGACGACTGGATGAAAAGGCTCTAGATTGGAGGTTGGCTAGATGGATGTTTTGCTGCATTGCAAGGCTAAAGATCACCTGATCGAAGCCCCAACATCTCTCTCTCCAGCTTGCAAGAATTTGATTTTCTGTCAGTCCAAACATTGTGGACTCTCGGTAATGAACCAAAATCGTTTGCTTTGCTTTGCCTTTGCTTCCAAACTCTTTAGTCATTTTGTGAGTCGACTTATTTGCACAGGCTTCCGTGCACAGATTGTTCCAACAGCAGTTGGTTGGTGATTTGTGTAAAAGTGCTTGACTGTCTGGAGGATCTTTCGGGGTGGTTTAACGGACAAGCCTGTGTGGATTTAAGCTCTGCTGTCGTTCTAAATCCCTCAGTCAACAACACAGGTTCCAGGCGTTCCCCAAAGCCAGTGTGAGACTTGGTGAGACTGTGTTTCTGTGTGTCACTACGAAGTGCCAGGCCTGGAATCACACCCACCAGAGGTGATATTTAAACCTTAGCTTTTGGCCTAGGAGTCGTACAGGTGATACTGCAAACTCATACCACAAAACCTCAGAACCTGCAAATGTTTTTGCCCTTTATGGTCTCGCTTCGAACTTGATGGGACTAACATCACGAGAACTTGATTGCTACTATTAAACACTAACTTGTGTCATCAATAGCACAGTACAGCCCCTCCAGTGTGTGGCAGGTCATTTCACGTTCTTTATGACTCATTAATGCACAATAAACATGCATCACTGGAGAGGTTTAACAATAGAGCGGTTGGCCTCCAACCAAATGAACCTTAATTATCTCCAAGACCTTTTGTAAATAGAGTTCACCCCATTCTGAGGAAGTCATTCACCGCTAATAAATCGGTCAGTATTTTGCCTTTGAACCAATCAGAGACTGAGGTTAATTAATGCTGTTTATATTTCACTGCAAGGGATTTCAGAAAATAGATACAGTAGGTCAAGCTTTTTAACGACTGCGATTGAACCCCTCTAACACATTAATGGTGTTTTAAAGATGAAGTGTCTGTGTGAGGGATAAAACAGATACATTACTGATTGAGTCCCCCATTATCAAGCATGTTTATAATAAAACATAAGTGTTTCAAACAAGGTTGGCAACACCAATCCACCATAAATGTGCGTATTAGGATGCAACTGCTGTACTTATTATCTGTGAGCAGGATTCTAACACAGCATGGCTGAATTGGTGGAAAGGAAGTGTCACAGCATCACTTTGATACAAAGGAAGTGACCCTCTGGGGGAGGAAAAGAGGCTGGAATGCCTCATAATGATTATGAGGCATTTATTTAGATGGTAAATAAATAAATACAATCACTTTTGTCAATCAATCATCACCATGCCTATTATGGGACGTACACTAAATAACTGTACATTGCACACCTTTGGAATAAACATTATTGGTGTTGGGATGATCAGTGTTTTAATCTATAATGAGGCAGATGCCCAGAGGAAACTGTCTTCCTCATTGCAGTTGTCAATGAGTCTCCTGCCACTCCAGGTCTTTCAGTGGAGATTCTGCTACTAAAAGCAGAAGATTCAGTGTTATCCTTCTGAAAAGCAGAGCTTTAACTGATAACCAAGGGTGTACCACAGGGACCTACTTTAGGTCCACTACTTTTCTATCATTTAGAGGAGCAATATTCTTCCTATTCTCACAAATCACCAACAATCACAATCACAAACAATCTCAACCTCCCAAGAAAATGAACTCATGCCACTCTTTAAAAACTTGCCACAGAGAAACTCCACGTTCTCAACAGTTTTTAGTTTATCATCCATAACTATTCCTGGCTATTAATTATGGATGGCTTTAGTTATTACCAATAAGAAAAACTCCATATCAAAGACAAAAATATAGTCCGACAATGTGAGAAATAAATATATAGAGAGTGACAAAGAATACATGTGATATGCGGATAGGTGACAAAACAATCCAATCAACAAGTTAAATAAAACAACTGGACTTTTATTAAATGTTCTGTTGGATTGTCTCTCCTGTTTTTATGCTCCTGTCATCATCCTCCTTTTTGGATAATATGACAAAGCAATATCAACTCCAGTTATATTACAGATTGCACCTAATTCAGATAAACGTCTACCAACACAATTAGCCATCATCATATTATCACATTAATGTGCATCTTTGTCAGCTACGGGATCCATCTGCTGCCACGGATAAATGGCCGTGTGCTGTGTTTGCTGTTTACTAATCACTACTGTGGAAAACAAGTGGCGTAAAACTCTCTGATGTGCCATTGTGCTTCGGTTACTTGCAATGAATTACATAAAAAACGTTTTATTCTTTTATCATCATTAAAAATATTTTGTGTTCTCTCCACTAAAGGTGATTAACCTTGTTAAATCGTTGCCAGCAGTTTGTTTTTCCATTGTTTAAAGAAAAATTATTCAATTTCATCACAGTTGAAGTAGATCAATATTTTCTCCTGTTTTTTAATTTTCAAATAGATATGTGCCATGTGGTATTTCCCCTTATCCAACAACGCCCACAAAGAAACAGACAAAGGGCCAACATAGTCCAGTGCACAGCCCGTGCAGTGTGTCCTGGGTGATGGGGTCAGGAGGCCGCGAGGTGGAGGATCACCTGTCTTCACCTGCTGACATGAACTAAAACATGCAGACGATTAAACCCAGGCTGCCTGTCAGGCCACAGCAAGATACGCATGCTAACCCAAAACTGAATTCCCGTCCGTGTGTGTTTGTGTGTGTGTGTGTGTGTGTGGAATCCCCGCGGATGCTATCGGCTCCTGTTGAAACTTGAGCATCAAACATGGGCTGCTGCTCATGAAACATTCACGCTGGATCACAGAGCATGTAAAAAGCATGTCAGTTTCAACTTAGCTCCTATGCTCGCCTGACTCTGAGTCCCCGCTGACACGCTACACCCGAGGACGTATCGTAGTAACCATTAATATGCATGCACGCTGCTGCTGCTGCTGCTGCTGTTGCTGCTTGCCTTAAAAACAGACGGATGGGCTGGTGACAGACACGGTTTAGTGGAAAACTCGCAGAAGACGTTTCCCAGCTGCTCAACATTTCATTAATGAGAACCAGAAGGGCAAATAAAAGAAGAAAAAAAAAAAAAGCCTGCCGGTTGCTTGTGACTTGTTTGAGACTTCAGGGCTGTATATAACTAATTCCTCTATATGCATACATTAACATTTTCCATGTGTGAGTAAATGCAGCCTATTAACAGGGGGCACTTTAGAACGCGTCTGGGGGAACGTTGGCCTTGGGGGATGTATGCAGAGAAAAATGTGGTTTAAAACAAATGATGGTTGTTCTTGTCATTGCTGATGTTTACGTAATTGGCTTGCAACACACGCTAGTGCAACAGTCAGAAATTAAGGAATATTTCCTACTGTCTGAATCTCAATAAGATCAGCACTGCACTCAGGCCTCCATGAAGTCATCGCTTATACTGAATGTGATCTCATTTGGATTGAATGATGATAAATCAAGCTTTACATGGCACCGTCTTATTCTCTGTCTATTCTCACTGGGTTACTATTGGAATAATGCTGTGTATCCTCGTCACGGTGTAATCAGGGCCTCATTCATTTAGTTTAAACTCTGTTAGCAGGCTTGAATTCTTCACTCCAGCACTGGAAAAACCTAATGTGCTTTTTGCCGACTCCTCATTTCTCGCCGTGAAATTAAACTAAATCTAATGACGGCTCCATAAAGTTGTGCATTGGCATGGGAAAACCCATCCCTCTTGAGTTTATGGTTCATTCCAGAGGCCCAGATGAGCTGGCAGTGTGACATAACAGTAAATGAAGAGTTCTCAGTTTCATCTGTAGGCTGCTCCTTTCTCCTCTCCTCACTCCTTCCCCGTGCGGCGGCACTAGACCGCAGCTGAAAACGCACAATCTATCAGCGAGCTGCCGGAGGAGGCTGCAAAACTTGTGCAATACCATTAAACCTGTAGTGTCTCGGAATTTGCTCCCCTTGTACCCTCTGCCGCCCAGAACTAATGACATTCACTCTTTCACATTTGATTTTAAGGCGCACACCTGCTCCGTAAGGCCTTCAAGAGCTTTTTTTTTAATGTATTCTATTAGGCGGGATGGGTTGAAGTTTTTCTGCTGATGGGTTGTTGTGCAAAGAGGAACAAGGTCAAATTCCATCTGCGTGGTCTCAGCGGGCCGCTGACAGTCAGCTGGAGATGTACGACTGCCATAAAGATTTTAGGGGAGGTGTTTACCTAAGATGCGTCACAGCTTGGATGGCCGCTGGCCCGTTGCACAGGAAATGAGGCGGCTGCTTTAGGAGAGCGCCGGGCACAAATGAAATTGAGGTGGATCAACAATATTGCTCTCGTATATTTTAAGCAACCACAAAATTTGGTCTTAATATATGCTGCTCTTGTTTGGGTGCTTGGACAATGTGGATTGTTGTTTTCTAAACCAAAGGAATAATGTATTATATTGTATTAATGATGTTCTAGTCTGTTCTATTCGACACCATGACAACACCAGTGAAGCCTGGAGACAAAAACAACAGGAGAGGAACAAAACACTGAGCTGAATTCTGCCAAACATTTGACTCCTTCCATCCTATTTCAGTTTTAAAAAATGTCATTTGTGCCACAGTCGCCAAGCTGGAATTGACCGTGTCCATTTGAAAACAAGGTGTTTGATCTCAGCTTTTCCATTACACAGTTTTAGGACAACTCGCCGCGACTCACCTCAACTCACCTCCACTAGACTCCACTCGGTTTCGGTCATTTTCCATAACAATTGAGTGCCGCCTGGATGTCGAGGGTGGATTCATCATAGCAAGTTGGCCTTAAAGTCCCTAATGGCACATGTTACGGTCCCATACTCATCACTTTTTTTGTTTTTTCAGCTGCTCTTGTACCTCCTGATAGAACCTCCTGCTCTGCTTCACTGAGGACAAACACGAAGAGTCGCTGTTTCCAGGTTTTTAGAATTTTGAGTTAATCCTCCCGTGCCGTCATTCCCTGTCCAATCACTGGTCTGCACCCTGTTGGCGTAACATCTTCTGACCTGTCCAATCACTGAAATAGTCTGTATCAGGTACCCACGTGGAAAAGCTTAAAAACCGAGTAGAGCTCAGCCAAGCAGAGCTGAGCTGGTGGCAGTGGAAAAGCCCCACTGGTTGACCCCAACTTCCCTCATCAGTGCTCGGTGAGATCTGTGAAGACGTCCTCCTCCTCCTCCTCCCCTCCTCCTCCATCCCAACCTCCATGGCTTCCTGATATCTCCATCATGCGGTGGCCAAACAAAAGCCCTCGCCGGACCCCAGTGGTCCAATTTCCACTTCACCATTACTTTCCCATTAGGGGGGAATTTCGGACAGGGGGGAGACGTCAATACGCCAACTATTGCTGCGCCGCCGCTCGCGGCTGCTAATGATGAGGGATGGCAGTGAAAGGAGGAGGATCCCCACCGAGCACCCAGGGTACAGTAACCTGATTACTTGAGGCTGCCTGGAAAATGGCATTACGTTTTCGGCTGCTGATCCGTCCATCACTGTTAAGCCCGCGACTGTCCTAGTTCCCCGCGGCCGCGCACGTCTCCCTCTGCGAGCGCGCTCGTGATTGCGGGGAGCCGCCGCGCGCACCGCCACAGGACGGCTTGTCTGCCCCACCGAGTGCTCTGATTGCAAAGCACGGCGATGCGTCTTCTCCGTGCATTTACTATGCCAGCCCATCGAGATGTGTTTTGATTTAATTACCCGATGAGGGTGATTGAGGGCGTACAGTAGGACCGGCTGCATGACAGAGATGTTTTGAGAGCGGCAACGTCACAGGCACAGGCTGAGAAGAGTAGAGGGAGGTGAAAAAGTAAAGTAAATTGATGCTGACCTTTTTAATGACTTGGACTTAAAGCAGAAAATTGGCTTTTTTATCACCCGGTTCCCAGTTCAGCCCCACTCATTTGTCTGTTCAGTCTCAAGTGTCTCAGGTACTGAAATAGACCAGGAGTCTGTTTTTTGAGAGAGAGAGAGAGAGAGAGAGAGAGAGAGAGAGAGAGAGAGAGAGAGAGAGAGAGAGAGAGAGAGAGAGAGAGAGAGAGAGAGAGAGAGAGAGAGAGAGAGAGAGAGAGAGAGAGAGAGAGAGAGAGAGAGAGAGAGAGAGAGAGAGAGAGAGAGAGAGAGAGAGAGAGAGAGAGAGAGAGAGAGAGAGAGAGAGAGAGAGAATGGAGACCAACTCAGGTCTCACTGAGTCATGTTCGCAGCTCTGTTCAGACCTGCACTCCTCCGTTCAACCAAAAGAATTGCTGAGATCATGATACTCGCAACACAACGGCTGATGAAAGCTGTGAAGGGTCTTATTTGTAGGTATCGGAATGATAAAGAAAGACTATCTCAGCAGTTGTGCTGTCATCAGTCTGGAGGAGGTGTCAGCTTCCTTTGTGACATCATTAAAGACTGATTTACAAAGGAAATTAAAGCACACATTTTCTCAAAAGTGGTGGTAAATGAAGTTTCACTCGTTTCACTCATTTAACTGAGAAGCTGGAGACACGTAACATTGTCGGAAAGCATTGGTTGGTGAATTTGTCAGATTATGGGATGTTTATGGGATTTAACGCTCGTCTTTCCATTGTCAACCATCCTGAGGTGTGTGGAGGAGACTTCAAGTTTTTCCTCTGGCCTTTTGGCAGTGACACTGGATTTTAAATCAGGGCAGAAATACTGACTTTAGAATTTAAGTCTCTTGAAGGGAACAAAAACATATCAACCTTGTTGACTTCAGTGTCCCAGCGGTGGTGCACGCCCCAACACACACACACTCACACACACACCCAGGCCTTGCCCAGTCACAGGCCCATGAGGCCGGTGTTACCTTGAGTGACTTTGGCCAATTAGAGCCTTTTTGAAAACAGCAGCCGCAGGAACGTTGAATCGCTGGGAGGGGGAGGGAACCTATTGTTATGTGGAGGCATCAGCACCTCCCACATCAACCTCCCGCGAGGCAGCTCACGCTCACTTACTTTATCGAGCCTTGTTTTTCCCAGGTTCGCTCCGGCGAAACCCTGATCGCTGTTTCCGAAAGTTCAAAAACCCACAAGCAAAGAGTCTCCTTAAACCGAGCGGCACCATTCCAAGCGTTGCACTACTGCTTCCCAAATCGTCGCACTCATCCGTCTGACGCCAGCATCACGAAGCTGTGCCGCGAGCGATCCCCTGAAATTAGGCCCCCACCGCCACACACCCTCTGATTAATAATGTGTCATGCTGCCTCTGTGAATACGCCCGGCCTGGCCCGGCCTGGCTCGGCCCAGCTCCCCGCCCCTCCGCTGTCGCCCAGGCTGCCGCTGCGTAACGAGCCCTTACGCTGGAATGGATGGAGGCCCCGCTGGGCAAACAAGATAGGCTGCCTGTAATGGCTCATTGTTTGAGGACGCTCGCCCATGCTGTGAGAGGAAATGAGCACTCTTTGGATGCGGCCATTTGCATATCACGAAACGATCTGTCTCGTCGAGGATTCGGCCGTAATGCCCCCCCCCCCAGTCGCCTGCGAGGCATCTCTCCCGCCGTCGCTCACTTTTTATTATTACAGCGGGCTCCAGTATGTGATTGCCCATCACGTTTCCACGAGGTTTCTCGTATAACACAGGCTGTGTACATTTGATGTTTATGAACCGATTCCCCTGAATCAGAAACCTTAATCCCTCATTTTAAAAAGTGAACAGTGACAGTTTGTCCCAGCGAGGCATTCTGTCTAAAGAAGTCTGGACTTGGGTCTATTTGGGGCATTAACGCAATCAGCAAAAATATTGAGCCAGGGACTTTTGTGTGCTTCCACTCCATAGATAAATCCAAGTGATTAAGCAAACATGATAAAACAAGCAGATAGATGCACAGCGGAATTCTATACCACAGCCTGCCAGAATCAGCAACAACATCCCTCCCTCTCTTTCCACTCAGCATCGTTTGTCTTCGCGTGGTGCATCTTCCCCAGAGATGCACCACACTTTTCTAGCATAATTTAATTCAGAGGAATAAAACTGAAAAAAAAGAAGCTGATTTGGCTTAATCGGAGGATCTGTAATCAGGCTGGCAAAAGTTACTGCATGTGTGTATAATGGTAAGAATAGAATAGAATAGCTTTATTGTTGTGCAAGTGCAGTGTAATCATTGCTTTTTTTAGTGAGTTTTAAATAGATTTTATGGATACGGTCTCATTCAAAACAACTTCCTCTATTTCACAATAGAGTTTCCACGTTGGCCCGAGCTAGTGCGCAAAACATTTTTTCAACATCTGCTGAATGAACTCTGACGTTGTCAACATTCAGCTCACGTGTGCACTTGTGTGCGGCACCCGTTGTCTTATTTGTAAAGCCACAGCTGTGCGCATTAGGTTTGGATTATGTTGTCTTGTAGGAGCAGTGATCCTCATGGCTAATGACAGCTACGGGAAGACGAGTGAAGGTGCCGAACACAGCAGAAAAAATGTAACAGAAAATTGAAGTATGCGAAAATCTGCATAGAACAGATGAATTGACTGGGGTGCCATGAATAGAATCATCTTGCCTTTTCATGTACTCTGATCCTTCAGTAACAATCATCCATCCTGGTCTGTTCTCCTGCAACTACATCCACCCATTAATTAACTGTGACTGTGTGCTGATGTATACATGATATTAGAAATGTTCCTTGATGCTAATGTCGGCCTGCTGCTCCAGGTGTTTTGTGCCATTTCACATTCACACATTTTCTTTCTTTCTTTCTTTCGCTGTTTTTTGAGCCGTGCGGGTGTCATGAATAATGAACAACAAAACCGTTCAAGCACTTCACTAGACGTGAATGTGCTTTTTGGACGTGGCCCATGAAAAGCAGAGGGGTCAATGCAGAGACACAGTATAAAGAAGTACATACAACTCCAAAAAGTGCTGCTTCTGTGAAGAACATCATATTTCCAGGTGCTGGCAATGCCGAGGCCCATTCAAGGCTGATATCGTCGACACTCCTGGGAGCTAATCCGCTGCTGCTTCTGTTTCTACTATCTTGACGTGGACAAGTTGGACGAGTCCCGGTCAATAACTTCTTCTCAAGCTGAGTCAAGCTGAGTCGACCTGACGTCACCCTTAAGTGAAGTGCTATCGCCGCTCGCTGCCAGTTTCCCGGGACACGGCCGAACTGAATCAAAGTGTTCAATCAGAAAATGAAATCATACCTCTGCGTGATTTCTTTTTCTCTGAAGAAAGGGTGCAGCCATCCATCCCATGGCTCCAGCGTGATCAACGCGCTGTAATAGTCCACATCTATCAAACTGAAGTATGACCCAGAGAGAGACAGTCTCCTGACTTCAATGGAAATTGCCATCTGTTATGGATTATTCTCCATTGTGAAAATGCTTTGAAGTAGGCGTGAATCACCTTTCGTGTGTGTGTGTGTCGGGGGTGGTGGTCTTAGATTAGTATAGATGCACCTTTCCGCGTGATGAAGAGAAACTGTGACAAAGACAGAAACAGAGCGCGACGCCCGCAGGCAGCTCATTACCCGTCCGCCACAATCACGAGGAATCCATCAGGAGATGAATGTCCCCTTGCGGAGCCATTGATCTGAACGGGAGCCGGACGCCGCGCTCACGTGGCAAAGATATCACTGACGTCCGCGCAAGCTCTCGCAGACATCTCCGAGCCTACGGCCCAACCTGTGCAGAAGGGCCACGTCATCGGTTACTTTTTGTTTCCTGCGTTTAAGAGACTTTGCTTCAAAGCAGCTCTAATCCCTCAGGTTTTTTTTTTTTTAAGTTCTGGGCGGGGGAATCGAGGCCTGACGAAGTCATTTAATACCAGTAAAGAAGGCATCAGCGAGCAGTGCCAGTGTTACGTGGTTTATCTTTGGATTTTCCCTCCTGAGCCCTTTATCAGAGGAAGACTGATGTCCTGATGCGACTGCTGCAAGGTGCCCAGCCTCGCGGAGAGAACAGATTTTCAGGGAGGCCGTGGCCATTCATGCTCGGGAACTGTGCAAGGTGAGATACTGAGTGCACATTTATTTTCCCATTTTTTCTTCCAATTAGCCGCACAATGGCTGACTGGGTTTCATCCACCCCACATGGCTTCTTTTGAAAGACACCGTTTGCCTTCCCGTCTCTGACACATCAGTCCTTCTGCAGCCTGCCGCAGCAGCCCAAGTTCGTCATCCAACCCATCCCTCCTGCCTGAACACTAGAACAAAGAAACAAAGGACAGTAGAAAAAGATCATTGTGTTTCACTTGGTCTTTGGTAAATCTTTCAAGGTTGCCAAAAAGGAAAACAGAAAAGCTCCAATATTCAATTCCCAACAAACTACAACTTGCCCATTTGAGGGGTAAGACAAAACGTCAGTATTGTGCAACTGCTACGCTAACTGCATTTGCACCAATATATCAAGTGAATGGCTGTGTTAGCCTCGAGGGAAAAGCAACAGCTCAGGTTTCCTGTTTCTACTTTGCGCCTCCTTTCCCTTCCAGCTGTGAGGACGAACTGTGAACGAACAAATCAGTCAGTCACAGTAGCTCACAGTAGCGGGTTTCCACTGACAATATGAATGAGCATCTCATTTGGGAAAGAGAAATCTGAATGTTTCCCCTTTAACAAGTTTTTTTTTTTCACAATGAAAATGGGTCATTTTCTCGTTCACCTCGAGTTTTGCAATAAGGCGGACACCGTGTGCGCTATAATTAGAATGGGTGGAATGTTGTCCTGCATGGAATCAGACATTGTCCGAGGGAGCGCGGCCGGGATTCCTCAGCGAGACATTCCACAGATTGCAGCAGAGTTTGACTGACAGCCTTTGTGCCCGACGCTCATCAGCGCATCGTTTGGCTCCACGAGAATTCCACGATTGCGTGGCCACTTTGACCGAAAGGGCGTCATATTTATGGGTAAAAATCCTCTTTTCATCAAATGACTGGTCGTCATATGCAATCAACAGATGCAGACGGACCTGATCCGAATCCGTCGATCGAACACACACGCACACGCGAGAGACTGGAAAGAACACATGACTCACCAATCATGGCTCAAGTGGACTGTTAGCATTGATTAATGATTGATGCTGCTGTTGTGCCAGCGTGAGACTTCCTGGATGAATTAGGAGTTTATAATCAGAAGGAAATTTATTTAGCGGTCACTGAGAACAGCCCGGTCCGTGCGTGCGTGTGTGTGTGTGTGTGTGTGTGTGTGTGTGTGTGTGTGTGTGTGTGTGTGTGTGTGTGCATTTTGGGGATGAAGTGGGTTGGGGAGGGGCACCCTTCACACAAGATTAGATGTGGGCAGCGGGGCCTGATTACACAAGGGGCTGTTGGGCAATCGCGTCACACAGCTTAGTCCGTTACCACCTCTTAGCCTCTGCCGGCCTGGAGAGTTTCCACCGCCGCTTCGTCTGGCCGCCTTCTCACAACTTTGAGCGTCCAACAGATGCAGAGAGGAACAAACTAGGGCCCCACAATCTGTTGTTGACACTTACTGGCCATAAGGAGGCTGTAAACGGCGTGCGTTTCGTTGATCTTCAGAGCGTGACTACACCCACTGTAGAACACAACAAACTGATTTGAAATAAAAAAAAAAGCTGATGCTATACGGACAATGCTGAATCCATGTTGCCAGAGGCTGCTGAATATAATGCAATACATTCCCCTCATACATGAATGTCTCTGCTATCTTCCCTTTGAAGCAAAAACGTGCATCTAAGCCGTGTTTTGCTGTTGGTGGGTGCTGATGGCCCAGTTGGTGGAGACTCTGGGCAATTTTCAAGTGACAGCGTGCAAAGTTCAATTCCTGATTCATCCATTTCCTTTTTAACAGTCCTTGGCACGTGCAGCGCCAGCATCAGGATTCATAATTACAGTGATGGATCAGTTTTATTGGTTGTGGGCATGGAAACAGTGCAGCGTTTCAGAAACACGACTCATCAAACTGACAGTTTAGGTCCAAAACACGTAGAACTGAATTATGGTTTAATAACCCTAAATTCAAAGCCACTTCCTCAGGCATTTGCATTCTTCTCATGCGTGCGTATAATATGATAAAGGGCTCATAGAAAGTGTTTTTGGGGGAATAGGAGGAACGTTTTTTGAAATCAAGGGGATGTACCTGCTTCATTCCACCCAAGCTTGAAGGAGCAAACGCTAAACAGATCAGGCCATCAAGAAAATCCCTTCTTGGTGAGTCTTCACATATGAACATGCCATCCAGTTCTAATAAAACCGATAGCAGGACAGAATCCACGCTAATCTCTTTACAACTCTTGATAGCATCATATTGAGATCTTCCGCTGAGGGTTTTCTCATTACAATTAAACAGGTGCATCGCAGACCTTAATATGGATTAATTAGGTTCTAAATGTCAGACAACATGTCGCTCCTCAGATAAATTCTTCAGTCTTATTTTTTTCACTTCTTGTCAACCCGTCTCTGTTTCTGCCTCAAGACACGAACTGAACAATGTTTCTGTTTGTCCTTCAGTCACTGTAAATAAATCGGTAGTATGACCAGTTTTCACCACTTTTGTTTTCTCACTCCCGATAGGAGCAGCAGTCTGATCCCACGGCGTGTTCCTTGCTCTCAGCCAGTTACGGCTGACCTTTAATATGGCACCCTTGCTGTCTGGCACGCCGTATATGATGGCTGGAGGACAGGCTTTAATTGATGCGAGAGCAATCTTGAGGTTTGGCAAGGTGAGCGGAGAGAAACGTCGAATGCACAGAGGTCACGCTCGAGTGCTTGTTGCTGGAGATTGCGCACGCTGACTGGTGTCCAGGCGGATCTCCTCCTCCCAAACCCCAATTTTTGGGCCACTTCACTTTAGCCAGTCTTAGTGCGGAGAGATGAGGTCGCTGCGTTTGCTCATAATCAACGTCGCAAATGAAAATTCTCCACCTCCTTGCCCGTAAGATGCACTGCCTGTGGACAAAGGCCGTGTGAGATTAATTGCACAGTCAATTTAGAAAAGTCAATTTGAGTTTATTCAGTGGAACTGCGTTTCACTGCCTGACTAGAGCCGTCTGAGCCGAAGACTTTGTCGTGACCTTTCTGTCCGACTGACGCAAGAGACTGCTGGCTGCTGGCTGTCAGTATGACTTGTCTTGCCCTGCAGCATTGCTCAATCAAATTTCAGATGAGTGCCTTTGTTTGCTTTCTAAACATATTGAAAACATCTCCAGCAATAATCCCAACAGACTGTTTAAATGTCTGTAAAGTAATCCCTGAGGCTGAATATGTAATCACTGAATCACAAGCAGAAATAATTCTGGGTATCCAAAGTAAATTCTCAAACACAGCACTGAGCTGTCAGTGAGCCTGTCCATATTAGCAGCTGCTTTTTTATCAGCTGAAACTTGACCAAGGTTAACATTCATTAAAGGAATAAAACAACTAAAAAGTTATTATAATTATTATTGTTTGGTCGTTCAGAATGTGGCACATCTGCATTTTGAATTTGTCTGGAGGATCAAGCTCTCAGAGTGCAACTTCAAATTCTAAGTGTACATTTTCAATAAAAAAGTTCAGCACTTTTTTCTGACATTGAAAATTTTAATCTGATTGGAAACTTTTTCAATTAACAGGACCTCCTCACTGTTTTATTAGAATAATAAACTGAAAAGTGAAAGGACTAAATGAAATGCTGAAAAGAATTAGAAGTTTGTGTGTGCACACGCGCGGTCGTGAGCGTGTTTGTGTGTGTGTGCACCCATGCGCGTGGGTCTATGCGTGTGGCTCTATTTGTCCTACTACTGAATGATGCAGGCAATTTTAAATGTGCAAGTTAACAGGATTAAACCACTGTGGGGCGGATTTGCTGAGGCTTTTGATGTGTACCACCACAAACACACACACAGTGTATTTATCACACACACACACACACACACACACACACACACACACACACACACACACACACACACACACACGCACACACACACACGCACAGCTTGAGTGACTTGTGTATCTTTGGGGGATGCCTCTCCAGAGTGGGGGGCTAATGCCGGTTAGAGGGGGGCCTGTTGTGTCAACAGGGGGCGGGGCTGCACTCTGTGGCCGCTGGTCTGTAC